>NW_019104490.1:2757677-2779000 GCF_001995035.1 Momordica charantia
GGACCCCATGTATTATCTGCTTGGGGGTCTCATGTGAGGCTGTCCTTGTCAACATCCTGGGTGGTACACACTCTCATTTATATTCTTTTTTTCTAATTTTTCTAACTTTTTATTTTTATTTTTTTGTTTCTCTCCCCTAAATATAATACATTTATTAGTTTCCATTTTTTCCCTACCAAGGGGATCTTTTTTCTTTCTTTTTCATAAATATATTGTTACAATTATTTCTTCTTCTTTTTTTGGGGGGGTAAATTTAAATGGAAACTCCTAAATTCTCTACACATTTGCCCTTTGCTATTTTTTCACATCATGGTTGATAATAAACTGAATGTTTTTTGTTTTTTGGAAAAAGAAATTTATTTAATTTTTTGGGTTCTGATTACGTGCGGACGGAGGTAGGATTTGTGGTTGCCGACCACCAATTGATGGCTGAGAAAAGTATGACTTTTTGACTTTTTGAGCCGCTCCGGTTCGTGGATTAGATTAGCCACGTTTTAAATGGAACTGTTTCTTTGTCAAATTCAACATTAAATTTGCCTTTTATTCACTTCCTTATCTCAAAATCTCTCTATTGTTTTTTTTATTTAGAAAATTTGATATAGAATTCTTATGGGTTTTAAGAGCTTTAGTTTGCAAATTTTCCAAAATGTCCCTAGTAACTTAAAAGTTGATAATATTCTTATTATGACACATTTTCTTTGTGGGTAGAAGGAAGCCTTGAACTAAGCTGACATCTAAAAGGCAATTTCAGGTATTTTTGAGAGATTTAACCAAATCATTTCATAAATTAGTCTAAACCTAATTCTTAGGATTTTTAAAGTTACAATTCAATCTTTATAATCCAATCTCTCAAAACATTTTAAGATATGTTTTTTCTCAAGCAATGTACGGGTATCTAAAAATTCACCTTCAATAAATTCATCCGCGTCTTGAGATATCTAAAATAGTTTTGAGTACTATACATGATCCATGTACGTACGACTTTAATTCATTATAGTCCATGTGGTTTCATAATAATGTATATTTTGGTACTTATACTTTCGATAATTTTAGTTCATGTACTTTCAAGACATTCGTCTTAATATCACTATACTTTCAAAAAGTGATCATTTTTGTCATTTCATTTTATTTCTTTCGATGGACTCACAAAATTTCATGAAATATAGCCATCAAATTATACTAAAGGGAGATTCCATTGTTTATGTTAAAATTTTGTAATGAGATACCAAAATTGTTGCTTTTTAAAAAATAGGAGGATCAAAATATACCTTTTACAAAAATAAATACTAAAATGAACAAAAAGTTGAGAGTACAGGAACAAACACGGACCAAAATAACGTTGGAACCTTTAAAATAACCTTAAAGAATCAAATTGGAACAGAAACTAAAATGGTCATTTTACAGTTGATATTTTATAAAATTATTTCAAAACGTGTAAGGTATCGTTCCATTTTCAGTGCACTTATAAACTTTTTTGGTTCCCTTTTTCTTATACATAATTAATTTATTTGAGTTCATTGGAGCCTCTCATATCTGAAGGGCCAAAGTCATAGAAAACACTACTTGTGAGCTGTGAATATGGCCCAGCCCTCTGTTAGGTATAACAAATGTTTTTTTGAAGCACATATTCAAATTTAATTAATACCAAATTCAAGATCTTGTACACAAAGTCTATGAAAAATCAGTATTTTCTTTTCAGAATATTCAAACTAAATGGAATTTTACAACACTTCTCTAATTAATGTTTCTGAAGAGAAATATGGAGAGTCTTGTCATATTTCTTACAACAAATCTTTGAGATTTTATGATGGGTAACATTTTTTTTATTTGGGTTTTTAAAACACGACCATTTTATAAAGATGGGTTTAAAAATTATTGTTGATTCTAGTTAATATATTAATCAATAAATCATATTATACCTATATATCAGTGACTACTTGTATAAGATAGATTTAGGCTGAAACTCTTCTTTTAATTAAAAAAAAAAAAGTAGTCTCTTTTAGACCTTTATTTCCTACCTAATTTGTTATGAATTTTCTAAAACTTTGTAACTAATTAAGTAGTGTCCCCTTCTTGTATGGCACTAATTGCACATATATGAGAATAATTTTTAATATGTCAAAAGAAAAAGAAGTTGTTAAGTACATATTTAATCTTTTTCAATGTGAAAAACGATAAATAAGTCTTAAAAAAGTATTCTTTCAAAATTAAAAATATAAATATAAAACACACACACAACACTTTCTTGAGTAAGAAATTTAATGTCTAGGACAATTTTTCCTTCTTTTTCTTTTATTTTCCCGTCTTGAAAGATCTTTCGTAGAGAATCATATAAAATATTGGTCCCGACTATTGGGAGCTTTGCCGATCATAATTTTGATTTTCTTTCCATTTAATAATCACAATTAATATTCAAACTTCGATTTAAAATAAAAAGAAAAAAATTATTCGAATCTTGACATCTACTGAAGTAATGTTTAGTTTGGCATGATTTAATTTAATTATTATTTTGTACTTTAATAAATAATACCATTTATGTTACCTAATTATTAATTCTATAACATAAAAGCAAATTGAAGCACGACTCTATGAAGGACACGTGGCCGGTGGATATTCATTAACATGTACACCTGAATATTACATTAGATAATAATTGAGTGACTAAATTATACAACAAAAGGCCACTATCTTTAAATTGAGGGTCAAATCCAAACTTGACATTAATGGCTCATAATCATTTTTTCTTTCGGTTGTAATTTCTTTTTATTTTAAAAAAAAGGAAGCCAACCTATTATTATTTTTAATTATTAAAGTGTTTAACTGGGATAATTTGGAACTTTTCTCAAAAAAAAAAATAGAGTAAAATTAAGTGTTATTATCGAGAGGATAGTTATGAAATATAGGCGTGGATCTCATTCAATAATAATTGGGCCTACTTATTTCAATCATGGATATGGTGAGATTCTAACGAACTCCCATGCCACTTTGAAATTATAATATCGTAATCATTTGATTATGTCTCTACTCAATTAAAAAAAAAAAGTAGAGAGGATGGAAGATAAGCTTCATCGTCGGAGTAAAACAACTCGAATCACCAATAATAAAACTATAGAAATACTCTAACACTTCACCTTTGTCATATATTCTGTACATCGTTCAAAATCTCAGTTTGGTGAACAGAATGAAATTGAAATGATTTTTAGATTGATGATTAGAAGAATTATTTTGAAAACTTGGCATATCTCAAATAATAATTAAGAGACATATAATGGACCAAAAAATTGGAGATTTGTATCCTCCGCCCTGTTCGTTGAACTCAAAAAAAAAATTTTTTTTGAAAAGCATGTTAGTTTACAAATCTTTTTTGTTTATATATTTTAATTTTTTAATATCTTGACCTAATTTCAAAATCTAGAAACAAGATAATTGAAAAGATTTTTTTTCTTTTTTCTTTTTTTTTTTAATTTATCTAGAATTTGAAAACATTTTTAGAAATTTATTACAAAATAAAGAAAATAGTTAGCAAATCAAGCATAACTCTTCACAACAAAAAGAATAAAAATTATCAATGGCCACCAGTGTAGAGTCATACATTTTTTAAGACATTATTTTACAAATAATATCACTAAAATAGTAATAAAATAAAATAAATTTTATTATATATTAATATAACCTTTTATTAATATATTTGTAATTAGTTAGAAATAAAAAAGGATTTAGGATAGAACTCACAACCTCATGATTGAAGGTACGGTAATCGACAACTTTTTATTATTGTATGTATTTCAAAATGATATTTAAAAATCTTGATACAATAAATATCAATATTACTGTATCTTCTGGAATCAATTATTTACAAATATTTTTGTCTCAGAATGAAAAACAGCTTGATTTATTATAAAATTAGGTTATTTACGAGAAATCACCAACCGTTTTGACTTATTAGTTCCAATGGGGTTCTTAACTAATACAAATAATAATATTTATGTACTCTTTTTGTTCCAACATTTTTGACTTCATATTTGTTTATTTATATATATTTCTATAAAATAAAGAAGAGGATAGGAAAGAAAATAAAAGTAAAGTAAAGTAGATAGGACCACAAACGTTTATCGACAAAAGAAGCCACTCGAGTTTAATTTAGGAAAATGCAGTATTAATCAATCAATAAACTTAATTTTTTGGTTAAAACTTACGTACTCAATAAATATTGGTTTAAGTTGAAGACGAATTAATATTAAAATTTGAAAGTGACATTTTACAAGAAAAAGATGCACATTCCCCACATGTGAGGGTGTTGTCCCTCTCAAAGTCTCTATCCCCCGCTTTCTTTAGATTTGTATGTGACTCTATTTTCCTTTCTTTTAAGGGCAAAATATTCTTTTCAATCAGATTGGAAGTTTGCGTCTATTTAGTCTATGAATTTTCAAAAGAAATATTTTAGTCTATAAATTTTGAAAAATAATTTTAAACAAACTTGTTTGATTGTTAGTTGACTAATGTTAATATGATATAACGGTAAAATAGCTAATTGTACTTCGCTATTTTGGTGAAATTATATGATACTAATAGTATAATTTTGTGATTGGGTTCTCCTTCTAGTGAAACTCACCATCAACTGCCAACGATCATCTCCCTTCTAATCGTTCACTGTGTTGTCGTTATAGAGGAACGATAGGAATGAGGAGATTCTCGTTCCAGACGAGGAGCGTTTCTCGTCTAGATCTCACCAGGAACAAAGAATCATCCCCAAATCAAGATGAGGAACGTCTCGCCTAACTCTGAGTGTTCCTACTTTAATGAGAAATTTTAATGAGAAACGTTATTCATTATAATGAGGATTAGTATACCTCATTCAGATTTGGATGTTCTTCATTTGAACGAGGAACATTCTTCATTCTCATATCTGGACAGGTCATTCATCGCCCAAATTTGGGCATTTCTCAACCTGTGTGTATATGTAGATGCATATGTATATATGAGCCTCTTCCAAATTGTCTTTTGCCTCTTCCAAACTGTGAAAATACACCCCAACAACAACTAGCGTATTAAATGTTCATCCACGTGTCTGATACTTACACCAACATTTTTATATTTTCAAGAGTTAAAATCCAACATATAATCAGTCTATAAAAACATCAACGAAACTTTAAAAAAAAAAAAAAAGTAATATGTACACAATATTGATAATAATAATTTTTAACCCAAGTAAAATATATGAAATACTTGTTTATTTATTTTAAATTTTTTATGTTTTTTTCTTGACATTGATATTTTATCATACTTCTATCATTATTTCCATGAAATTAATGCTACTTTGACAATTTTGTCAACATCATTGATTTTGTAAATCTTGTATGCAACTTGTCATCTTCCCATCAACCATACAATTTTGTTATTTAATTTTAATTTAAATGCATAGCCAATTTTTATTAAACATAGACACAGAAAATGACACCTTGGACTCGTTTTGAGAAATTAATAATACATTTTATGTTATTTTCTTCAAACATATTAATAAAAGATGTTTTTTTGTTCATTTCATTTCATTTATGAAGTGTTAGCTGAAAATAATTAAGCGAGACAAAAGAGATATTGTTGAATGTTGAGTGAGTTCAAACCCAACAACCGTCCACCAATATATATCTTTTTGCTAAAAAAATATACCAAAATTTTGTGTCCTTCAATCTCTTCTAAATTCAATTCTTATTTTTTCTGATTCTCATAAAAAAGTTCCTTATATATTTTTCTCACATTTATCCAAAATTATTAAACAATTATCATATTTGATATAAAAATTTTACCTAAATGTTTCAATCACGTTCCTAATTTATCCAAAATTATTCGTTCCTAATTTATCCAAAATTATTCAATTCGTAAAAGATATTCTCCGAACGGATAATATCATACCATTATGCAGATACTTAGAGATACAAAAGTATTGTTGTCCTTAACAAAAGTATTGTTGTCCTTAATAGTAAAAGTGAACATTTCAATGTAAATTAAAAGAATGTTAGACCATACACTAAATTAAAATGGGTCTTTAGCGACACATATTTAGCGACAACTAGTCCAAGTAGTCACCAAAGTTGTTTTCAGCGACTTTCTTAACGACGAAGCTCCGTAAGTTGCTAAAAGTTTTATTGATACTTTTTGACTTTCAACAACATTTTTAGCGCTGTCTCTAAAAGTCCCTTTTTCTTGTAGTGATATAATGTAATATTTTAAGATCTCATTTCAACCATTTCTTTTATTATTAATTTTTATATTTTATAATATCGTAATTCAAATATAAATATGTGAGTTAATCTCTTGAATTCAATTTTTTATTGGAATAATAAAATATTCTACCTGAGTTTTGACCATGGATGTGAATGTTGGATTTGCAAAGAGTACAGTCAAAGTAAATAGTTGTTATTAATATCGAGGGTGAGGGTTTTTTTTTTAATAAGGCTCGCTCCCGGCACTCACGTTTTTTTGACTTCCCTAAAATCTAATATTTGCAAGTTGGTAAAGACCTAGAGTAAAATTATTGAAGAAAAAAAATGCTGACTCGACCCTCAAAATTTAAGAGCTTCAATATTATTTTGAATTCTTTCCTTCATCTTGTTTGAGAGAGAAAAAAAATTAAGTGTACCTTTTATCTTGTGATTAAAGTATGCTAATTTCGTCTTTATATTATATACGTAGTATTAATTAGTATAGTCAATACTCAATAGTTTTTAAACCATTAAAGATATAAACCTTTGAGGTTAGTAAATTAGAATAAATAGGTAATAAAAATATATAAAATGAGATAGTTGCAAAAACCACTTCTAATCTAACAAGTGGTTTAATTGGAGCAATTATACCCTCCAAAATTATGAAATTGTTGCAATCAAATATATTGTATCTACTATAACTGCGCTAATGATTTGTTTAATTACAATAACCTTATCTTAAGAGAATAATTATTTCAACAACCTTGAAAGTTTAAAAGTAGTTTACGGTTAGCTTAAATGTTAGTGACGCATTTTTCAAGTTACACCAATTCAATAAATGGGGGTTTTTTTTTTACATTTTTATGTAAAAAAATACATGAAAATTTTGACATAAACATGGAACGGTAGAGTAATTTAACCTTTGAAATATGATTTTTATGATTAAGATTTGTTAAGGACAACAGTAACTCAATCTCCACAATGATATGATATTGTTGTGACTTTGATAACTTTCAACAATCCTCTCTTCGAACAAAGTATCATCGAGTCTCCCCTCAAATAGTCATCCATCCGTCAAACTCTTTTTCAAGCCAACTTCTCTTCTCTAGAGCACACCGTCTTTTCGATAGAGCTCAACTACAGATCATACATTATGACTACCATCTTAATCAATGTGAGACTTTGTTTACACTCTTCACAACTTCAGCAATTTTTCCTCATATACAAAATACCACTTTTATTTGCTTGCCAGGGGAAAAAAAGAATAGTCATTCATCCATTAACAAGATTTGATTAAAGATTTTGAAAAGGAAAATAATGTACAAAATTTTGAACAGTATTTATAAAATTGACCATTGCCAACTTGAGAGAGAAGTTTGGTAAGTCATTATCATTTTTGTAATATAGATTTCACTTCTTGCCCGTGGGAAAACATTGAAAACTTTATCAAATGGTCCATTTTCTTGGACATTTCTCTCTGTATATTCGCTATCAAAAAAATTAGGCACTATTTTTCTTTTCTTTTTTTTTAATTATTTTTCCTAATTTCTAATTTGGAAGGAAGAAAAACAAAACCTCCCATCGTAGGCACTCGAAAGAGTGAGAAGAGCCGATTTTTATTTTTACCTTTTTATTTATTTTTTGGTGGAAAGTAATAAATTTAAAATTTGTACGCGATACAGTAATTTGTTTAAATGACAAATAACAAATAAATAAAATTTTATTTGATATATTGCTTCTGAAAAAATTTGAAAACGGAAAAAAGAAAAAAAGAAAAAAAGCTTAAGGGCTGTTTTTAACGTTGTCGTTTTTTGTTTTTGGTTTTCAATTTTCTTAAAAAATCTAAGCATTTTGAGATTATGTTTCTTGTTTCTCTTTGTTTGGAACATTATCAAAATTGCAAAAAAAATTTATAAACCGTCAAAACAAGTTTCTTCTTTAGAGTTCTCATTTTCAATTTGTTCTAAAGGATAGATAAAAAAAATTATTTTATCATATTTAAATTCATGGATGTTAGAGTCATGCAATTCATTGTTCTTTATTAAAAATAAAAAAAAAACAAAAACAAGTAACAAGAACATTACCAAACAGGTCCTAAATGATTAATATCCTTATTAGTTTTTAAGGTCTCATATCTCGTTTCTAATTTTTCTTGTTTCTCATTTCTTATTTTTAAGAAACGTTTCAAAATTTAAAAAGTTGTCCATAAATTTTGGAAGCAATAAAATTAAATCTCTTCTTTCTTTTTTTTTTCAAAACATAAATAAAAATATATCATTCTGTCATTCTTAGTTTATAATACATATTTGAAACATAAATAAAAATATATCTTTTTATCATTCTTTTGACTCATAAAATGCATAATACATATTTAAAAAAGTAAACTATTTGAAGGTAAAGTACAATGTAGCACGTGGAGAGCCAGGGAAAATTGGTATCCTAGCGAACCTCCCCCATAATTAATCTAATAATCTTGGAAATCTATCATGGCCGACCTATACAACTTGACCAACTAATGACACACCAAACTTTCTAACCTCCATTTTGGTCGAAATGAGTGTCATACATGGAGCTAAAGCGAACCCGACCATTTGTAACTGTGTCCTGAATGACTCACGTACTCCTGATACCCTATAAATAAGAACGTCATTCTAATCCTAGCTAGGTATACAATCTTACTCCTCGTCTTTGAGACCTAAGATCAACCTCTTACTAACTTGTGTAGAATTGAATGGCAATGCTAGAGGTGAATGAATTTGCCTACCACTTTTCCAAAATTTAAAATAAACTCAAGTGCAACAAGTGGTTAAATACTGAATTTAAAAAGAGAAGAGAAGAGAAGGGGTGATACTGAACTTTTATAGTGGTTCGGAAATTCCTACTCCACCTCCAAGACTTTATTTTAGGTATTTTACTGCAACGACTCTTGTACGGATGAGAAACAAATCAATTAACCCTATTTTTATCCTAAGCTAAAGAGAAACCTCATAATTTTTTTTTTAAGATCCAATCAATTGAGTTTTCTCACAATCTAAAGTGTATCACACCTTAATACAAAACTAAAATTAAAAATGAATGCAGTGACACTAGTAAAGTACAAAAGATTTTGCATCAGATTAGTCGCTAAAAACTGATAGTGTAATGTATCTCTCACAAAAATATAAGCAAGTTTATGTGTRGGAGAGAATGAAAGTTTTGGAGAAATTGAGAAGAGATTTGAAGACAAAAAAAATTTTGCTTTAATAATTGGTGTATGGAGGGAAGTGAAATTGGTTGGCTTTAAATAACATTTCGAAGACGAATTTTGACCATTAAATTTAGGGCAACAATGATGAATAGTGTAGATTAAGGTGGATGATAAGGTAAAGGAATAAAGAAAATAGATGGAGATTGGAAGAATATTTGGGGATTGAAAAAGAATTTATGAAGATCGAGTGTGATCGTAAAGATTGAGATTTGTGGGAATTTGATTTATTCATATTTGAAAGCGCCACATGTCGACTTGTCATTTGTTCAACTATTGGATGCCACGTTATGTCCTTTGATGCTACATGTCAACCTCTTAGTGGTCCACTTGTCCACGCCTCAACCGGAGCCATTTAGGATTTTTCTCTTTACTTGTTTTTTAATTACCATAACTTCTTCGTTTGAATACTGATGCATCTATTCGAATTCTACACTACGACACCTTGAAACACTCAAATTATCAATTTATACTTGGTTTGTGATCCTAGAACATTTGGTTTGATTGAAGTACTCAAACTAACAACTTGAGCATCATAGTGAATATTACTTGGTGTAGGTCCTCTTTTGTATAAGCTCGTCCTGAGAAGCTCAGCTACACCCGTTCTTCTCAAGGCAATTCAAATTACTACATAAACATAAATAAAATGTAAAAGTTTTGAATATCTAATTTTAAAAAAATTATTTACTATTTTGATTTTTTATTTAATTTTTAAAATATTTATTTTGGTCACTATACATTTAATATATATTTTCTTTAGTCCTCGTACTTTGAAAGCATGTAAGTATCCATATTTTTAAAAATTGACCAATTTAATCCCTATTTGAAAATTTTCATCACAAATATTATACATAATGTAAACTCTTTAATAAATATTTATAATTATATTTCAAAAAATTTAGTAAGTGAAATCATGCCAAAAAAAATTATGATCCAAAGAAACAACTAGGATGAATGAACCAAAATAGACGTTGCTAAAGTATAGTGATAATGAAAGCACATAAACTAAAATAAAATAAACGTTTTGAAAGTTCACGGACGAAAATAGAACTTAACTTATTAAACACAACTGTGTTTGAACCAAAAATCGATCAAAACATTAAAATCTCCAAGAACACTCGAAGACGATTGGTGGTCCTATAAAACAAGGAGCTAGCACTCCGAAACTCTTGTCAGTTCAAGATTCTAAAATGCAAAAAATTCAATACGAAATGTTTGCGTACCTCCCTCATGTCATTTCTAAGTATTTCTTTGAAACGTTAGATAACTGTTGGAGTTGTAGGTTTTGCCCTACGATTATCTTTGAGATTCTAGGTGTGAAATGTGTGGTGAGGCGGAGATACGGTTGAACGATTACCTTTCGAACGTTAGGCTTTAGTTCAGTAACCTTGACGTTGAGTTGATTAAGTTCGGTAGTTCACCGCTTATTATTTCTGAACTTATCTCGTGAGAGTCACACGCGAGATTAACCGAGACTTGATGATGACGTGTCTTCTAGCAAATTCCACCCTCATAAACAACTTTAAAAATCTTAAAAATTCGAAAACTATAAGACAAAAAATTACATATATGGTTGAGTTAAAATTGGGGTGGAGATTTATGGCGGATTTGGAAGCAAAAGGACCACGCGCCTCTTTCATTGATAAAATTTGGACCACCTAGTACACTCTGCCCCCTTCCCCTACAGTTGGCGGCTATCTTGTCTTCTTTTATTGTATCTTTCTTGACGTAATCAAAAACCTTTTTTATTATTCCTTCACAAAAACTAAAATTAAACATTTCAAAAAAAAACACACACACACCCACAAAGGTTTGTTTATCCTCTTTGTCTCTTTTCGATGGCATTTATGTCATTTTCAAATGCATATTTCCTTTTCTGTTTCGATTTATAAACTATCAAAATGTCTATTTTAGTTCATAAAATTTTAGATACATGTCATCAATGAATTAACAATATTTATTGGAACAATATTGAATGTTAGGTGGAAAATTAATGTAATCAAGACATAAATTGACATTATGAAAATTCGGGGATATAAATTTGTTTGCTTTTTGAAATTTCTAGGCTTTTAATAAACACTACGATAGATTATGATCAATTTCCTAACGTTTCAATTTCTTATCTCTCATTTTCAATTTTATTAAGAAACCTAAGCATTTTGCAACTAATTAGATTTCTTGTTACTTATATTCCTGGAAACATTGTCAAAATTGTATGGAATTTTTTAAAACAATCCAAACAAGTTTTTTGTTTCTCGTTTCTGTTTTCAATTTTTTACAAAACATAAATATAAATATTGTTCGATCAACTTTGAATTCATCGGTGCTGGAGCCATGCAATTATATTTCTCTTTATTAAAAATGAAGAACCATAAATGAAAACGTTACTAAATGGGCCTCTAGGGACCGAATGAGATTTAAAACTTGTTTTGTTTTATTTTTTCTAATTTAGAGGAATAAAATGAAAAATAAAATAAAGGGAAATTTTAGTGGATAGTAAATTTTTTTTATATATTTTAAAATATGTCACCTATTTTTAAAATTTTCAAATATAGCAAAAAATTTCACTTATATCAGTAGTATATCAAACACTCATATCAGTAGTATATTAGATATTCATATCAATAATATATTAGATATTTATTCTATTCTTTACTTTTATTTTTTAAAATTAACCTTCAAGATAATACACTCGTGTGTTTCACTATTATCCAGTTGTTTTTAGATGTTTTTATAATATAAGTTAAATTTTAAAATTAAAAAAATTAATTTGACTAAAAGTCTAAATATATTTAAAAAATTGCGAAAAGACAAGCATAATTTTTAAAAACAAGAAACTAAAAATTAAATTGTTATATAAGGGAACTTAAGAGCCTCTATTAGATGGATTCAATAAATATTTGTTTGGTAAATTTGTTTTTTAAAACTATTTTCGAATTCTGTGGTTCAAATAGTGAAAATTCAGAAAACATCATTTGTATTTTCTATTTTCATGTTTTGAATTTGAAACTTTAAAATACAGAATTACATTAAAAAATATAAATTTTGATAACTATACTATTTCATGTTATAAATTCATTAATTTTTTTAAAAATTACACGTACAATATAATATATTATAAATTATACAATATTGTAAAATAATAGTTCTACAAAATTTATAACAAAAATATTAATAAATTAATTAATATTATTTTAAATTGAACTCAATATTTAGTTAGTAACTCCAACTAATTTACAAATAAATTATTAGAGACGGTTGAACAAGTTTTTTAGATTGGGATTAAATGCTATCCAATTGAATACACTAAAAACAAAGAATATACCATTTTTTTCATTTTGTTTTTAAATCACTAATCAAACGCATTTTAAGTAATTCAAAATTTTTATGAATTTTTTTTAATAAAAATATTAAAATAGAAAATGGGTAATATGGCTCTAAATATCCTAAACGAATATTTTATAATATCCACTAAATATATTAACTTTTGAGCCTCCTTTTTAATTGCCATATCTGTGAGTGCACATTGATTGATGATGAAAAACAAATCAGAGAGTTCATTGGGATTCTCCCTCTCACCCAAGTTGTCAATATGAATATCTTTACCAAATCCAAATGTATTTTTTAATAATTAGATTGTCTTTGTCACCCAGCATCTATTTGATCGATATTTTATCTTTTTTTTCTTGTCTTTATATTTATAATGAAATATGTTCTAATTTATCAACTTAAATTTTGAATTTAGTATTGATATAATAATGTAAGAATATTTATACAGAATTCATTAACTAGAGCTTTTCAATTACGTGGTTTTTTAATATAGCATTACAATCTCGATAATGTTATTTCTTTTCTTATTTTGATATTAAGAATTCTGTTGGACTTTGTGAAGCTTATATGTGAGAGAGTGATATGTGTGTTTATATATATACACTTCATACTTGTAAGATTGAATGGTAGTTTAATATATAATTTTATTTTAAAAAATAAAAATAAAACAACAAATAATATAATGATTTTTAAAAGCCATATTTGATAACTATTTTGTTTTTTATTTTCTGTTTTCGAAATTAAACCTGTAAATACTACATTCTCTCTTTTATTTCTTCATTTTGCTATTTCTTAAAAATGTTTTCAAAATTTGAGATAAAATTTAAAAACTAAAGGCCCAGTTGCTAATGATTTCTATTAGTTTTTTGTTTTTAGTTTTCTATTTTCTAAAAACAAAAACTATATATGCTTGGTAAATGTTTTTGGTCTTTTATTTAGAAATATAAACCAAAGCACGTTTGAACCATTTTTTGTTTCTGTCTTTAAAAAGCTTTTTTTTATAATAATATAACTTTATATATATATATATATATATATATATATATATATATATATATATATATATATATATAACTTCTTAAAATACCATAAGACCAAAAATATAAAAGTTGAAGTGATATATTAGAGAAAGAGAAAATCTATGTAAAGTAGAGATTTGAGGGATGCCCTCCCTCATCTTTGTACTCACATAAAATTTTAATCTCATCTCTGCTAGGTTATCCGCCTTCAATAATTGAGGTCCAGGTTGAGATGTCTTCATTTGGGGATGAAGATATTCGTCAAAACAATTATCGGTTTAGTAATTAATTTTGATTTATTAAGAATTTAAAAAATAAAAAATAGCAATAAAGATATATAATTTATATCTATTTTATTGAAAAAATAATTATTTACTAGTACAAATACTTAGTTTTAGAAAATGTTTAATATTTTAGTCATAATTTAGTAAAATAATTATTTAAAAAATAGAATAGGGGCAGGTTCAGGACATGGTGGGAAATGCATTATTTGTTATAAAAGGAATATTTAATATGTGATGAAAATTTTGAAGAGACCGGAGAAATAATAGTGAATATTCCCGATATGAAAATTGTAGAGAAAGAAAGATAAATTTGTTATAGATAGAAGTTTAGGCGCAAAAAAAATTGTTAGTGAAAAATTTATCAGAAGAAAAAATGTTGAGCACAAGAAGAAAAAATTTTAAAATTAAAAATTAAGAATGAAATAATTATCGAACCACAAAGATATTCTTTAATGTCCCAAGCCGCCCCAACTATCTCGGAAAAATTAGCTTCATTTAATTACCTATATAATAATCTCAACTTTTTTTTCCGACAAATTGTAATAATCTTAATTAACAATACTATATTCACCTTGAATAATATCTCTATATTCACCTTGAGTAATATCTCTGGAGTTCATAATTATACCTATCAAAGTGGTTGGTATTTCCACTCTAGAATGCTACTCTATTTCATGATTTTTGGTGTTTCTGGTCTCTATATATTTATTTTATTTGTTTAAGAAAAAAAAGAGCAACAACTCAAATTTACAAATCTCGTACTTAAATTTACAAATCTCGAGTCAACAGCACGAGAGATAGTGTTGCTTATACACGATAAAATGGAGTAGAGGCCAAGAGATAGAGAAAAGAGTCGAGCCTGTTTGAAGGATCATACTAATGTCTTAACTAGTGAAATTATAACCAAATCGACTATTTTTGTTTTGTTTGGGTGATCCTTACACTTTTATGATACTTTTGAGATTAAAATCTCATTTTTATCTCTAAACTTTAACATTTATTCTATTTTAACTCTAAATTTTTAAAATATTTATTTTAGTTTGGGAAATTAAAAAAATAAATATTTTGGTTATTGCCTTTTTTATATTATTGATTATTTAACCGATAAATGGCATGACTTAGAATATAGGCATATAGTGTACTAAGGTGGACATTATTAAAGCCTGGTTAAAATGGGTGTTTGGCAGTGCCGATATTATAGGTGAATTTCAAATATATGACTCAATTTTTGCTCAAAACATTCTTATGTTAACATTATTACAACAACTGCCAAAAATTGATTATTTTCTCGAAAAATTTAAGCATTAAAATAGACAATTCGAAATTAGATTCGAACCTACTTTTAATATATTATATATATATCAACCTCTAAATGTTAATTTGAATATAGCTCAACTGCGTGCTTTAAATAAAAAATGTGAAAAATTAGAGAGTTAAAAATTGGTGGGTGGATCACAAGGTTGGAGAAAATATTATTGTCCCCACAATGAACAAAACCATAGGTAGTTGGGGGAAAAGAGAAGAATTTAATTTTTTCTGCCCACTTATTTTGTGTCCTTCATCAGTGTTTTTATCCATATTATTGTTCACTTCACTTGGTCCAAATAATATAAATTTTTACTGTTTAGTCACATAAAGAATCACATTTCTTTACTAATTATTAAAAAAATAATAAAATATATAATAATGGGTCGCCCAACTTGTCCTATAAATATATTATGCATGTATTATGCTTTCTATGGATTTTAATGGTTTCAAGCAAATGAAAATATTTTTACCAAACAATGGAAATCCTTGGAGCTATTACACAACCCTAGTTGAGATAGAAGTCGGGAAAAACAAGAAAAACAAAAAACTTTAAGCTTTAGAGTACATCCAATAACTTTAAAATTATAAACTTTAATCTAAAGGTGAAATATGATGAATACGCCCATTTAATTGGTATAATGATAGTCTCCTGAGTAAGGTGCGGTGATAAGAATCTTCAACTTTGTGGTATCATCTATGATGAGGCCTTGGGATTTGTCACTAAACTTCAGTGATAGATCGCACATATTTAATAAATCGAATGCAGTATAACTTTAAAATTATATGCTTTAATTTAAAGTTGAAATACAAAGGCGAATATACGGGCAAATTGGTAGGATCAACAATCAAGAACAAAATGCTTAAGAAACTATCTTACTCATATATCTAACCACATACCTAGAACTAGACTCCATCGGGATGGAAAACAAGAGAACATGACATCTTTAATATAAATCTGAGTATTATAGGAAAATTGTATGACTATGATTGCAATGTATAAAAATTATTATTATTATTATTATTTATTATTGAGAAAAAGGAAACAAATAGAAACTAACCACAAGAGACAGTAGAATTTAAAGAAATTAAAGAAGATAGCCACGAAGGGAAATTCCTCCCAAATGCTTAGATTGCAGTCACCACTTAAATTCCATAAGACTAGAGGCCCAATCGACTTAAATGGCCCATGATCCAAAATAATAAAGTAATAATGGAATAAAATCTTTTAGATAAAAAAAAATCATATAAATTTGAAATAAGATATTGCAAACATAACGGCCAAAAATCAGCCTATAATTGAGATCCAACTATTAGAAAACCCTAAAAAAAAAAAAATATATATATATATATATATTAGGATATTAGTAAAGGGACTCCACTGTCTTAAATATGATTTGTTCTGCCAAGATCAAAAGAGGTTCTATTTGCTCCATTTCTATATAATTGATAGTGTACCTATCCAACTCTCTCACTAAGCGGACATCTATAAAGTTTACTTTTTTCTATAAAGTCTACTTTTTTTTCTATTTAGCCCATATGATATGAAAACGCCTAAGATTTAGGCTGGGGGCAAGGGTCAAAAGTTGGTATCTTGCTATTTTTTAGAGGTTTGAATTCAATCATTCGTCTCCATGTAGCAGTCAAAAAAGAATCACGTTGTGACAAAATTAACCTTAATTTCAACCATAAATCAATTATTGCTTTAGTTGTAAATAAATTGGAAATGATAATAGTGTGATGAGTAGTTAATTATATAAATATCACAATTGACCCTCTAAAAACATATCTAAAGTCTATCCACGAAAAAGAAAAAAATACACAATTAAAGTGGCTAAAAAATATAATTTTTTTTAAATATAATTTTATTGATTTAATAGATATAACCATCAAGATATAGGAACTAAATTAAAAGTTTGACGTGATTTGTTAATTTTTCTCTTCAAATTGATGAACGATCTAGTAACTTTTATTTGTGCTAGTAACATGACAAGAACTAATAACTAATAATTTATTTTGAATCCAAATTTAAGTGAAAATGAATGATTGATATGGGAACAGTGTGCCTCTAGGTATAGGGATAAGAAAAGGATAAAGGACCATCGACTCCTGTTTAATAAAAAAAAAATGATTGATGAACTTCTGCAATCATGTTTCTACTCCAAATTTTACATTGATCCCTCCCTTCTTATCTAACCATTTGGACATAACAGATGATGCTCAATACCCTCCTCTAATCCTCTGGAAACCATCGGCCACGCATATATTCCGACCGCGGTGGAAGCGTTAAACCACCCGCTTCCTCCGTCCAAGATGTCACCCATTTGATCATCGACAAAATTCAATTGTGTGGCCGCATCAACTCGACTTGCTGGTGGTTGTCGATGGACGCTTGGAGTAGTTACATGATGATTCGTATTTACATCCAAACTTGAGCAACAAGTTTTTGCCATCGCCTCGAGCACCCGCCGCCCCTTCCCGTCGAGCAACTTTGCTCTAAGGGCGCCTAGGAGCCCGTCATCTTCTTCACTGCTACCTTCCTCGAAAGAAAAAGGTGGCTCCGCAACCGTGTAAGCATCACCTCCAACTAAAGAATCAAATAATCATGTAGATAGGTTGATGTTTTCATTATAGTATGTAGTTAAGGAATCTTGCTCTATAAACATTAATTTTAATAAAATTTAAAATATTTCTTAATTTAGGGTATGACCAACTCTATTTTGTTCAATTTGATAAAACTAAAAATTTAAGTTAAAATAAAACTAAATGAAGGTAAAATTAGGAAAAAAAAAATCCCTATAAACATTAATACTAATAAATTTTAAATCGTAACATAGTTATTCGTAAACCTCTATCAATATTTCTATAAAATTGAAATCTCAACATATTTCTATAAAAGTGAAATGTCTAACATTTTCATATAGTTAAACTAACTTTTGCCTGCAGTCGAAGTGGGAGCTGGCAAGTAGTCAAAGTTGGTGCGGGCATTGGAACCGCGCAGCGCCCGTGCCGCATCGTCATAAGCCCGAGCAGCCTCCTCGGCCGTGTCGAAAGTCCCGAGCCAGAGCCTGACCTTCTGCAGGGAGTCTTTGATCTCAGAGACCCATCTGCCGGAGGGCCTCTGGCGAACTCCTACATAGCGATGGTGGCCTCTTGAAGATGGTTTTTTTCTGCAGCTCCCCATGGCCATGAGCCAGAATTTGGGGCTTCATTGGTCTATAATACAAAGCAAATGGGAAAATTAGGACAAACAAATTTTGGAAAACGTTAATCTGAGGAGAGTTTTGTTTATTGTTTTGAGTTGATTCCAATTTGCAGGCGCACTTGTTTGTATCGACAAATGTGTTTTCTTCTCCCTTTTTTTTCACTTTTAATGCCAATGTTGATTGTGTACGATAAAGCCCAAGTTATGTGATGATTTTTTCTAATGCAGTAAAGATAGAGACTCGAATTCACTCTTTTTTATCCTATGTGATGATTAAGATGATGATAAGTGGTATGAATCTTGTAACGAGTCAATGATCTCAAAGTTTGGCAAAATATATGTTTTAGTGTCTAATTTTTTCAAATTGCATATTAAACCTAAATAATTGCGAATATGTTAAATGATAAAATATTTTGTAAAAATAACATAAATATAAGCACATGGGCTCTGTTATAATCGATCTAGGAAAGCTGTGGATACAATTAACAGTTCTTCAATGAAGCAAAGAAATTATTCCCATTGAGACTTTGATAACATGAAAAATTTGAGAGAAAATTAGGGATTTATTTATTAACTTAAAAGAAGAATAATAAAATACACAATAATATTTATATAACCTAAACCCTCGATAATAAGAAAAGACGTTAATCTACCCTCGATGACTAATTATAATAATGATAATAATAATTTAGGCTAAGACCACTTACTTTTCCTTATTGTCATCATACATATATATTGTCTGATATTGTCTGCTTTTTATATAGCTCTCACGGTTTTGTTTTTGGTTTCACCATCCAAAAAACCTCATACTAATGGAGATAATTATCTTTCCTTATATACATGGATCACCCTCTTCCCTAACTAATGTGCGACTTTGTTTACATTCCTTACAAACTCAAGAGTAAGGTGCAAAATCGTCTGTAACATCGTAACAAATTCTAGAAACGGTTTAACTCATTACTTCTCATCTCACTCTATAAGAGCATCATTCCGTATTTAATTAGGTAAGCAATTTGATTACTTGCCTTGAGAATTTAGTCGGACTCTTAGATTTGAGTGCTAGAGTATTCGGTTCCTTAATGCATGTCCTTCCCTCACATAACCAATTTCGAATAGTTCAGCCATATTATTCGATCCACACATATTTTGAGGATATAGTTCCGAATCCATTATAAACCGCTCTCTGTTTTCCTTTTTCTTCCTCTTTCACGTTGTCTTTTTACTCCACGAAAACACACAAGAAAAAAGACGATAGATTTACCATATCTTTTCAAAACTTATTTTTATTATCTTCAAAAAAGGCATCCTCTGGTGCAGGGTCACTTTTCCTCTCTTTTACCAAAACTTGGCAATATTTGATCTACAGATCTCATTGAATTTCAAAGTCCAGTGGAAGGTTTGAAATTTCTCCCTCTCTTTTTTAACCACTCATCCTGATTTTTTTTTCTTTTTTAATAAGTGAGAATGGAGATCGAACTCACGGCTCCTACTCCTGATTTAAGATATATACCAAGATGTCAACAGCTAGGCTCGTTTTGACCCTTCATCCCATGTTGTAAAATATTTAATAGGATAAATTAAAATCAATTTTGTATTATTGTATAGAAGATGTAATGGTTTTTTTTTAATGAACTACTGCGATGATGATGATTATTATTATTATTATTATTTATTTAACTTACTTGATTTAATTTTCTAATATAAATTAATTTTAATCATTCTGAAAATTTTTCGTGAAAAAGTTAAAACTAAATTTCAACCAATCTTGATAAATTATCAAAAGAGGGAGATTGAGTAGTTTTGGAAATTTATTTCCTTGAATACGAGAAATTTATCACAAACATCCTGAATTGAGATGGAATTCAATATTCTAATATTTTTGAGATGGGAAAATTTATTAATAGTCCTTCAAAATAAATTTCTATATTTTTTCAATTATATCTATGCCACTCATAATTGTAAATTCATATTTTATTTCTTACAAAATTAATTTTTTCGATTTTTATTATTTAAGAAATTGGATGATAAAAGATAAAATATTTGATAAAATCGCTTACCAGTGTTGTGAGGGGGTAAATATCCCTACCTCTCCAATTAATGCAAATCAGTTTTTCTTCAATTTTTCTTAATTGGTTGATCAATCCTACCTTTTAAAATGACTAGTGGTCGTGCAATGCACGTAAAATTTTTTTTAATTATAAAGTAACTTAAATTTTATATAATTTCACGTAAAATATTTTAAGTATAATTAATTTTAAAAATAATTAAGATTAATTTTTATATATATTTATTATTATTTACAGCTAATTACTAATAATAAAATGTACTATTTATAATTAATTGTTAATGATATATTTTGTAAATAAATAAATTAAAAGTAAAGGAAAAAATTATATATTAATAAAAAAGTAAATAGGTATTTTAATATTTTTATTTTTAAATTATTTCAACCTAATATGGGTCCTTTATTTTATTTTTTTAATATTTTGTTTGTTTATTAAATATTTGTTTAGAGCTGACATTTTGTTATATATGTTGAATTTTTTAACTAAATATAAATTATTTTATTGATTTAATTTTATATTATAATTAAAATTATTAAAGAAAAATTCTTCAAATTATATTATTAGAAAATAAAATGACCAAAAGTTTATATTCCACCTTTTAAGATTCTATACAAATTATTGTTTATAATTAATTTATTAATTAAACATTTTTTTATGTATTGACTTCTAT
>NW_019104490.1:2779465-2824793 GCF_001995035.1 Momordica charantia
AAGAAAAAATTAATTTTATGTTGTTGGAAAACTTTTTGCATTCTAACCTTTTATATTCCATGCATTTATAGTATGGATAATTAATAATTAATAATTAATTTAATATTTATAATAATATTTAGTAAAGGGCAAACGTGTCCAAAAATGTTTTTCCTACATCCTACATTTTTAATATAGTATAGATTGGCCGCGATTCAAAATCTTTTATTTTTAAAACTCTTAAAATTAAATGTCATTCCGCGTCTCATTAAATATTAAAAGAAACAAATGACGGTATATGAATTTAAAACTCAGTCATTTTTATGAGTTTGACAATTATTGGTGTACCTTTTTATCAAGTTACTACGTACTCAATCACATAGAACGATTACATTTTATATTTTATGGTGAGTACTATATTTATTTCATCAGAAGTCCTTTTTAACTCAAGTAATAAAATATATCTGTACATCATCATTTTGTGAATTAATTTTAATGTTTAATAATAATGAATTAATTGAAAAATAATTCATTACATTAGAGATAGAAATTTAAGTCTTTAAAAAGATTAGAGGAAATTTTGAAAAAATACCCCTAGATTAGGGACCAAAACATGTACTTAGCCCTGAATTTTGATTATTATGTTGAAACTTGAATCTGATTTTACAGAATCGGGCTTTAAATGGCCAAAAGTAGGAGACTGGCCCAATAGCTTGTGATGGGCCGTCAATTGGTTTGGTATTAGTGGACTTAGGCCGTGGGATTCTTCAATCCGAGATAGCTAAGCCCATTCCCGCAAATCATGATATTAAATATAAATTTCAACCTTTCAATAGCTAGCAACAAGACTGGACCAACATATTACAAGCTTCAATGATATAAAATCAATTAGTTAAACTTATTAATTAATCAACTTTCGTCTGTTAACTTAAAGTTAATTATTTTAGAACCAGAAGCAATAATACACCTAATACATTTTTGTTAATTGCAGGTAACCATCATGGATTTGAGCTTATTCCCTCCCTGTAACTTATAGGGACCGCCCACACCACCAACAGAATTGAGGGTCCATGTTGTTCATTTTTACATAATATAAATTATCTAATCTAAACTCGAGAAAAAGAAATAGGAATAACAAAATTACTTTTCGTAGTTTCCAAAATTTAGCCCTTTTTTTTTTAAACATTTCTCAAAATTTATAAATAAGAAATGGGAAGGATTACCGAATATGTCTTGTTTCTCAAAAAATGATAAACAGAAACAAAAAATAGAAAACGGAAACGTTACTAAATATACTCTTATCTATTTATTGGATATATGAAGAATAATTTCATCTCGTGAGATTCCGTTCCCGAACTTCTTATTTGGTCAAGTCCCAGAATAATAGGCATATTTAATTGACTAAAAGTCATCTCACCCCTACAAATCAAATGGTACGTCATCTCGACCAGAAGATTATATTCCAATTTAGGATTAAGATCGAGCAACATTTGATCAATATGTGAAATAAAAGAAAAATTATTCAAGTTTAGATCGAAATCGACCGACTCAACTTAATAAAGTTTTAAAAAAGAGTCTGTTTCCATTTTGTCAGTTTCAACATCGACTTTAGTAAAAAAAAAAAAAGAAAAACCCTACCCAACCCAATGATTATCACCTGAAAGACATGAGACCCAACTTTGCTCATATAACGACTCTTTAGATTATAATTCGATATTGTATCTCAACTACATACCGCTCAATATTACATTTATAATTTGGATTTTCACAAAAGACATACTATTAAAATAATCAAATAATTATTTTATAATAAATAATAAAATATTTAATAATTATGAAGCTTCAGGACATAATGCATTTTTATATTAACTCAAACCTTAGGAACTGAAAGTATATTTTGTTCGATAATATATTTAAACAAATATTAAATATTTTGATTCTATTTCTATGGTAATTTTTCCCTTACTTTGGCTGTATGTAAATTTTGCAAATCCTTAATCTCCAAGCTCATTTAGATTGTGATTTTTTTTCCCCAATAATGGATTTCCAAAAGTTTTCAGTTATAGGTTTATTTTGTGAGATGCTTTTTTTATTATTTTTATTATTTATTTTTATTGTAGTTGATCCATTTGTGTTATTTTAACAATTTTTTGTTTGACAATTCACCAATAATCATGAAATAACAAATACCTTCAAATTTAAATAGGGTATGTAGTGTTGACTTAGTGGCGCAAAGTTTTTCTTTTATCATCTTTGTTTTTTTTTTAATTATGTGATCTTAAATTTTTTAAAATAACTTATTATGTTTTCAGCTTTTCGGATTTTAAATTTAAAATTTTAAAGTATACAATTACTTTAAAAAATGATAAAAAATTTGATAGCAATGTGATGTTGAGATTGTGATTAAAAAGATATCAAAATGGTTAGTTTTTAAAAATATATTGATCAAAATGAAAATTTTGTAAAGTATAGGAAATAAAATAAATTAAAGTTAAAAGTATAAAAATCAAAATAAATATTTTGAGAGTACACAGATTAAAGTGAACCATAGTTAAAAGTACCCTGACCAAATTAGTATATATTTGTATATATATGCACAGAGCTATATATATATATTTTTTTTTGATTTGGAAACCAAAGTAATATTTTAACCTAAAAAAACTCCAGACATATGTGTATATATGTAACAAAATTTAATAATACTAATTAATTAATTAATTAATTAACTAACGAAGATTAGGTAAAGCAAAAACGGCGTCGTATGAAAGCGTTAAATAAATACGTCTCCGGTTGGGAAAAGGAAGCCTCATGGGGGACTTATTTTTAACGCAAATACGGATTAGGGAGTACGGACTTAGTTTGGACCCTACACGGCTTTGTTTCCCGTTTAAATAACGCCGTTCCGTTTCTTCGTCCGTCGTTTGTTCTTCATCTGGGGCCTTTTTCTTTGTTTCTCCTTCATTCTGCCTCAGCCTCTGCGCACCTCACTGGCTTATGCTTCCGCACTCTCTCTGATCATCGGTACGTTTTTCTCTTCCCACTAGCAGATCCTATCTTCCTGCATTTCTTCTCCATTGTTTTCCTGTCTTTTCCTCCACGGGTAGATGGATTTTTTGTCGTTTCTTCGGCGGAAGGTTGCCGAGTCTCTTGGCTCTTGGTCGAACGGTTTGAGGCTAGGGTTTTCTTATTCCTGGAGCGACGACTGGATTTGATTCTGCCATTGCTTTGTTTTTAATCTCGATGTCTTGTGTTTTTGTTGATTTAATTCGTGGTTTGAGTGCTACTGTGGATGTTGGGTTCGATTCGGAATCGGAGATTCTTTTGAAGTTAGGGGATGCAACGTTCCGTTGTTTATTGCAGCAGCGTGATTGTTCTTGGGGGTGCTCATCACATGATTTTGTTTAACTACTTGTTTGCTGTAGCATTTTTATTTTCTTCTGTTTTTTTAATTGGATACCGTCTTTCTTTCTCCGTTTTGCTTATACGTTTTGTGAGTTGTAGGGTTTTGTTTTCTGTTGTGTTCTCCATGATTGATTTGGGTTCTTTTTCTATGCCGGTTCGAGATCAGTAGCTAACCTACTCAGTTGCGGCTGGGGATTGATAAAGAAGGATGTTCGGTTCTCCCAACCGTAAGTATATCTTTTCTTTTATATTTTGTTTTTAGTTTTTTTATTCTAATTCTACTATGTTTGCAAAGCTGCTGGGTCGAATGGTTTTTTCTTTGTTGGAAAAAGATCCGAAGGAAAGCAACCAAGTAGGACTTGGGGGATTTTCAGTAAAATTAGTCTAAAGTTTAATCTCTCATCTCCGCAATTCCTTAAAGTTTAACAAGTGATGAAACTTTATGTTTTGTTTCATAATTAAATTACCTTCTCCTAGAAGAATGATGTGTATATTGTAGTCTTATACTATTATGTTATTTTGTTTTGTTGACTTGTCATTTGTTGGTTTTATATGTGTTTGTATATGTGTACAGTACAGCTTGATTATCATGGCCTTCCTATTTCTTTTCCAGGTTGCTAATGTATTTAAAACTGCACCTCGTATATGTACACATGAGTCATGGCTTAACTTGTGAATTTTTTCTTAACACTCTGAAAGTATCTTCTGATTAAGCTTCGTCTATCCTGACTTCAACTTCTTTTATCATTGAGTTTTGTTTAGCCTTTTTACTGATCGAACTTCTAAGTTCTTATCTTATACTAAGTCGGTTTGTTTTGTAAATAACTGGCCTTGGTTTCATAAACAGCTTTTGGGCAACCGTCTTCTAGCCCTTTTGCATCCCAACCAGTCTTCGGGCAAACTGCCAATGCAAGTAATAATCCTTTTGCTCCCAAGCCATTTGGAAGTACTTCCCCTTTTGGCTCACAGACAGGAAATACAGTGTTCGGTGGTACATCAACTGGTGTGTTTGGGGCAGCCCAATCCTCTTCCCCCTTTTCTTCCACAACATTTGGCGGTTCATCATCGCCAGCTTTTGGTGCTACACCGTCCACTTTTGGATCATCATCAACTCCTGCTTTTGGTAGTTCATCATCTTCATCATTTGGAGGTATGTATATAAATTATTATCTGTTCTCCTCTGATAATCAATTATTTTCCCTAGTGAAAGATTACTGTGTTTATAAGGGTTTCAGGCTTTCAACAATGCTAGTGTCTTTTATTATGGAGTACAAAAAATATGTGGTAGATTGTGCATGTATTTTATCTGGTTCTTTAACTATGAGAAATTTTCCTTTGTGCTCTCAAACTATCAGTTCTTAAATAGATATTTTATTTTGGGTTCATAATTTTTGTTGTGAACCTTCGTTAGAGGGTGATGTGATTATATTAACAAATTTCTGTTAATGTGTAGACCTATTCATCCATGAAGGACCAACTGAATGGTTTAGAAAATTTAGAATAAAGTGAAAATCGAAAAAATAATAGTAAAGTCAAGTAACTTGTCGAATTTCCCCGAAGGGACAAGTCTAGTAACTTGAGTAGTGATGGATTTTGAATTTTTCCTTGTGGGATTATGAAATGCGTTAATTGTAATGGTTACTTTTTATTCTGCTTATATGGCTGTATTTATTATCTTCCTTAGGTGAAGGATTAACTTTTCTATTGTTATTTTTTCTGAGATTATATGTCTCTTTTAATAAGGGATGATTCTTTAATATATATATATATATTTTGCATGTTTCTTTTGACTAAGCTACTGTATATGTCCTCACTACCACTACTTTTAGTAAACGACGTTCAATTCAGAACACAGATTGCAACTAGGCAAATTTGAAAAATATTTTTATCACTTATTTCATGCTGTGGATTTAACTCTGATGCACTCTTTTCCAGCAGGTTCGTCCATTTTTGGGCAGAAGCCTCTATTTGGAGGCTTTGGATCTACTACTACTCAAACAAACCCATTTGGAAGTGCAAACCAGCAATCTCAGCCAGCATTTGGAAGCAATGTCTTTGGTTCCTCATCACCTTTTGGTGCGCCTAGCCAGTCCGCATTTGGTGCTACTAGTGCTCCAGCCTTTGGCGCCACGAGCACCCCAGCATTTGGCGCCACAAGCACCCCAGCATTTGGCGCCACGAGCACCCCAGCATTTGGCGCCACGAGCACCCCAGCATTTGGCGCCACAAGCACCCCTGCCTTTGGCGCCACAAGCACCCCTGCCTTTGGGGCTAGCAGCACTCCTGCCTTCGGTTCAACAAGCACTCCTGCATTTGGTAGTACTGGGAATGCATTTGGCTCATTAAGCACCCCTGTTTTTGGATCTGGAGGTGGATTTGGTGCCTCAAGTACTCCTGCTTTTGGAGTTTCAAGTACTCCTGCTTTTGGGGCTTCAAGTGCTCCTGCTTTTGGAGCTTCTAGCACTCCATCCTTCAGCTTTGGGTCCACTTCAGCTTTTGGCCAGTCAACTTCTGCATTTGGTAGCAGCAATTTTGGTTCTAATACATCTCCTTTTGGAGCCCAGAGTTCCCCTTTTGGTGAGCCATTCTGAAATATCTTACTAGTTATACTGTTAAAATTCCTTTTGGAGTTGCAGGATTTTTTGCTTCATTGAGTAATGAACACATGTTATTTTAAATTCATTACAGGAGCACAGTCTACATCTGCATTTGGGACCAGTGGTTTTGGGCAGGCTGGTTTTGGTGGTCAGCGTGGTGGTAGTAGAGCAGCTGCTTATGCACCAACAACTGAGCCAGATCCTGGAAGTGGTAGTACACAAGCAGCTGGGAAGTTGGAGTCTATATCAGCCATGCCTGTTTACAAAGATAAGAGTCATGAAGAGTTGAGATGGGAGGATTATCAATTGGGAGACAAAGGTACGTTTTTTTTTCCTTGAAAAAATGTACAAAAGTTTAGTCCCTGGCATGGACATTACTAAATTTATGCGTTTGTTCTGCAGGTGGACCTCTTCCTGCTGGTCAGTCTACTGGTGGTGTTGGCTTTGGTGTTTCTAATGCACAGCCAAACCTTCTAGCTACTTCAACATTTAGTCAACCAAGTTCAAATCCTTTTTCTACTGCTACATCATCCAATCCATTTGCCCCTAAGCCTTCTGGTTTTGGTACTTTTGGGCCTTCAACAACGTTTTCATTTAATTCTTCAGCATTTGCTACTTCATCTTCATCAAACCTATTTCCATCAACAACATCAGCCTCGACATCATCTTTTCTGCCGACAACATCCTCTCAATTTGGAAGCTCATCCTTATTCAATTCATCTAACACTCAAGCCCTTGGCTCACAACTTGCTTTTAGTTCAACTGCATCTCCAGGGACAAATCTTACCTTTCCTTCCAGCTTAAATTTTAGTAACACCCAATCATCTTCCCTTTTCCAATCCACAACACCTTCAATTGGGCAGACAGGTTCAGCCTTTGGCGCTCCATTTACACAATCCAGCTTGTTTAATCAACCTTCGTCTGGGGTTGGAGGGAACCTTTTCTCAAGCTCGCCACTTCTAACTTCGAGTAATCCAATGGGTTTTGGTCAATCATCTGTAAGTATCCTTTTGATGTTACCATATTACTTTGTACATTTCTTGAGGTGAGACAGACAATTGTGTATTGACTAATAGACCACATTACTCATATGCATAATTGTATGTCACCTTATTACTCGTGTGTGAAGAGAGGGAAACAAAGGTCTATAGAGTAACATATAAGTGTATGATAATGGAACTCTATGTTTGGTACGCTTGATTATACTTTGGATAGGTGCAAGAGGTGTTAAGTAAATAATTTCCTATTTCACAATGTACTCTTCTTTACGAACTTCATTAGTTGGGCTCTGATTTGAAATTGATTTTTTTATTTTTCTTCTAGACCAGTGAATTAAGTAATGATTATTTATTAAATGTTTTTTGTAGTTCATATCTCAATTTAATGTAACACCAGTAATTTGAAAGTTGTAGACAGTTATTTGTAGTTTGTATATTAATAGGCTTGTAATCTTGCTGCCTCAATGTATTCTGCAGGCCTCTTTTTCTATGCCTTTTCAACCGGCACAAGCACAGGCTCCCACTTCCTTTTTTAGCAACCTGAGTCAGACTCAACCAAGTGAGTTCATTTCTTAAAAATTGAGCGATTGTTTTATGGAGCGTTCAAACCTTTTATTACTTTACTAACTTGATTACTTTTACCCCGTAGTTGGTTCAAGTGGTTTTGCAGGAACTTCGAGTATTTTTGGTCAGAGTAACTTTGGACAATCGTAAGTCGTGTGTTCCCTTCTTATTGGCTCTTATTTGCATATTGTTGAGTTTTTCTTTCATATATGATTTCATTTGTTTTCATATTTGATAAAGTTGGTATTTGTCGATTTTTTTAAGGCAGCAATTACTGAAATTATTGTAAAGACTAAAATCTTAGGGTTATCTGGTCTTTGGTCTGGAAACAAATTTCCAGAGAAAAATAACACAAGCTCATATACTGGGTGAAATAGAATATAACAAATATTAGAGAAGATTAAATAATAAAAATCTGTCTGTATTGTTGAAGATAAGATAACAGTCATCAAAGGTATGTTGAAAACCCAATGAGGAAAAAAGTGTTAAGATGACTTGAAATAGGATGGTACCAACAACCTATACCATTCATGTATATCAGATAAAAGATCATTGAGCTACAAAAAAATCAGCCTAAATAAGCAACACACTGCAAGAAATTTTCTTCACTCTCCTGTCCGCAAGATAAGGGGTCACTCTTGGCTTGTGGCTTTCTTTATTGTCTAATGGAACATTTGAGAAGAATAGGAGTTCTAAGAGGCCTATGGAGTTCTTGGCAGGTTATGGGCTTAGAGTTTCTTATTATCAAGATTTTTATGGTCATCCTTTTATCTCTATTCATACTTTTATAATTTGGTTTGTATCCAGACTTTCCTACAGAGCATTGCCACAAGAAGTTCGATCATATTATATATTTTTCTAAATATAAACTTTTTTTAGTTCTTACCAAATGACCCTTCAATTTTATCTTAATTTTTTTGCATCAAATATCAATCATTGAAAATTCACTTCAGTGTAACCATTTTTCACTGCATAAGATTTAATGCTTTGTACTTGTTAATTAACTAACTCTGAGATTGTGGATTTAGGTTTTGGAGTTTATATTAGTGCGTGATGATGTTGTTCCCGAGCATTGCTCATGTTTCTTTTCTATTTTTGTTGGATGGAAATGTGTTTCAGTTTTCCTTTTGCATATCATTTTCTTTTTCTGGTTCTTGCGGCTGATTAGCATGGTGGTTTTATCTGTCAGATATTGACTTGTCTTAGTAAAACTTGAGGACTATGTAGATATAAAACACTGAATCACTTTTCCCTATATATTCATTGCCATGTATCGTATTGGTAATTTGCACGCATGTACTTTGCAGGCCTATCACCCAAAGCCCCGTAGTACAACCAGCAACTGCCACAAATCCATTTGGGACACTCCCTGCAATGCCACAGATGTCAATTAGTAAGCCAGGAGCAGCACCTTCAATTCAATATGGAATTTCAAGCATGCCGGTAATTTGGACTTGTTTTAACTGTGCTTTTATTTACTTAACTTTCAGTGGGTTTAGATCAATGATTTTTGATATGGTGGCTGTATCATTAAAATCTGCAGGAAGAATATAGTTCCGTGCTATTTTTAGATTCTCTATATTAATTGATATTGCCAATGTAGGTTGTTGATAAAGCTGCTCCTGTCAGAATATCATCCTTCTTGACGCCTCGCCACCTATCTCACAGACGGATGAGATTGCCTACAAGAAAATATAATCCTAAGAATGATGGCCGCCCTAGGGTATGAACGTTTCTTCTATAGCTATTATCTTTTTCTTTTCCCCTCCCACACATTCCTATTGGGTTTGGGTGGTTATTAAGATGGTGCTTCACTTGAAATTTGTATATACAGACTACTTATAGCTATTTGTCATGTATAGGTTCCATTTTTCAGTGAAGATGAAGAAACACCAAGCACCCCAAAGGCTGATGCTCTTTTTATTCCCAGAGAGAACCCTAGAGCATTGGTTATTCGTCCCACAGATCAGTGGCCTTCAAGGGCCAGTTTAGAGAAAGCATCACCATTGAAGGACACCGCAGTGCGTGAAAATGGTATAACTTTGTTGCTTTCTGCCTTCTGCTGTTCGTGTTTTATACTTTTAGGTGAATGTTGCTTTTCTGCTTCTGGAATATTTGTGCTCTGCATTGTGTTTTACTTTTTAGATGCCAGCTTGCACTGTGATGTTCTTATTTATTTTTTACTATGACCAAGTAATGGTCTTAGGGTCGGCTTGTCCATCTCATTAACATATATGGTTTTGAATTTTTTGTTCTTTTTACCTTTTTTTTTGTTTTTGTATTTAATTTTATTTTATGAATAGTGCTCTGATTCACTGAGAGCTAGGTTGCATAATGCAGAGCAATGAAATCTGTAAAATGTGATTTAGATTATTATTTACTAATAGTATAAAGTTATTATAAACTTAATTTATAATATTTTTTCAGTAACTTTAACTTACTTGATACTATTTGTATTAGTTATTTCTAATTAAAAATGAATAATTGAAGTTATAGACATTAAATCATGCAATTAATTTCTTTGTTTGTGTTTGGTAGGTTTAGGAAGTCATTATCCTATACTAACATGGATTTTCGCAACCCATTTCCTTCTCTTTATTATTGCATACTAAAAGCCCTAAAGGCGCCCTTATGGCTTATAGTTTTCTGCATCCGATTTTTTTTAAAAAATTCTGAATCGTATTTTACTTTTTAATGCAATGTTATGAGCTGTTGCCTAGCATGATGGTATAATTTCTTTCCCTTTTACCAAGATCAAGTTTTGCCTGGCCCTGTGAGGTTGGATGAGTTTTAAGCTTAATTAATACATTGTTGCTGACTAGCAAATCTTAATTTTATCAGGGAAGATTCCTGAGGACAATTCCTCCTTGCCTGTCAACAATTTGAAGAATACCGATGGTTAGTTTTTTCCCTTTGAATTTTGGTATATTTTCAGTTTGTCTGTATAATTTTGCCTGTCTACACACCTCAACGGACAAGCTGTTTAGAACTTCTGGTTGCATTTCTCTAGCTTATTGTTCTTATGAAGTATTTTGTGGTGGAATTTATTAATTAAATCGCGGCGCTCTAATGTCTATGGTGGATCTTCTTTTCTACATAAAGAAGAAAGTTCCATTATATAGATAGTGTTATGAACAACTGGGTTTTGTTCTTAATTTTGGCTCTTTTTTTTTCCCTGAATAAAGTGGTCGGCGAGGCGATTGGAATTGGTATCGTTTGCTTTGTTTATAGAAGAGTGCATCATAGTTGTAGAAGCTGCACTTTTCATGTTAAATAATTTATGTCGACTCTTTTTATTGCAGGAAATGCTGTTGAGAACGGTAGTACTAGCAAGGACAGCGTCCATCCTAACAAAGTAAACCAAAAACCCAACGGGGTCCATGAGGATCATTCTGCTCCAAAGGAGGACTTGTATAGGACATTTGGGGGGCACAGAGCTGGCGAAGCCGCCATCGTTTATGAACACGGGGCAGATATCGAGGCATTAATGCCGAAGCTCCGACATGCAGACTATTATACCGAGCCAAAAATTCAAGAATTGGCAGCCAAAGAACGGGCTGAACCTGGGTTTTGCCGTCATGTTAAGGATTTTGTGGTGGGCCGCCATGGTTATGGAAGCATCAAATTCTTTGGCGAAACAGATGTGCGACGACTTGATCTAGAGTCCATTGTCCAGTTTAACAACCGTGAGGTGACTGTGTACCTCGACGATAGTAAGAAGCCCCCTCGTGGGCAAGGTCTGAATAAGCCTGCTGAAGTAACAATACTCAACATCAAATGCTTCGACAAGAAAACCGGGCATCAGTATACGGAAGGGCCAAAAGCTGAGAAATACAAGGAGTTGCTAAGGAAGAAGACGGAGGCTCAAGGCGCGGAGTTCGTATCACACGATCCAGTGAAGGGGGAGTGGAAGTTCAGGGTCGAACACTTCAGCAAGTATAAGATGGAAGACTGTGAGGAAGTTGAAGAGTGAGAATGAATGAGTGTTGTTTGTTGAGTTGTTTAAAAGAGGGGGGGAAGCGTATGCAATGCCAAGTTCAAGTTGGTTGCTGTTTCCTGCTTTGTAGTTTAGAAAGAGATTTTGTGTTGGACAATTTTAAATGGGTCTGTAAAGAAATATATGTTCAAGTAATGAAGTACTAAGTAAGTTCTTTGTTGAGTTATATAGTTAGGAGTCCGTATTGGCCTTCACATTTGGTTTCTAATTCAATACAGTGATGTTTAAAAGGACATTCATTTGTGATGCTCAATGGTTTTTCTCAATATAAACTTATGGCAGTGTTCTCATTTTTATTTTCCGTTTCTCGTTCCTAGTTCTGGAGAAACATAATCATTTGGTAATAGTTTAAATTTACCGTTTCTAGTTTTTGAGAAATATAATCATTTGATAACAGTTTAATAAAAAGGGTTTAAATATTTATTTTGACCTTTAAATTTTGAAAATATTTATTTTAGTTCACCAAATTTCAAAAAGTAATTATTTTGGTTTTTGCCACATTAACGTAGATCTTCTAGTTGGGAATATATGCTTCTAGTTGGGAATATATGCTTAAGCAATTGAACGCTAGAAATATGCTTAACTAATTCAACTATACTCAAGTGGGCGAAATATATATATATATATTTGTTTATTTTTCCTTTAAAAAGATAAGGCCGTTCTTTTTGTATTGAAAATTTCTTTTTAAATTTATGTATTTGATATTTATTGTTTGAGTTTGAGTCTAGTTAATTTTTGGTTAAATTAAAAGTTTTATCCCTAAATTTCAGGTCAGATTTCTAAATTTTAAGTAGTGTCTAATAGGTCTTTAAAGAACTTAATTACATAGATGATTTAGATCTTAATAATTTACAAATTTGTCAAAATAGAGGTTCGGACTCATGTGAAAATTACTAAGCTATTCATGTTCATATACTTTTAATAAATCAACAACCAAATTACAAGTAAAGGAAAAACAAAAATTACTTTTAATAAATCAACAACCAAATTACAAATAAAGGAAAACCAACAAATTTTGCTACCTCCCATATATGATTTTTATCCCAACATTAAGAAACTTTTAATTTAACCATCAAGCTTAACCACATTCAAGCAAGCTACTTCATGTCTCGGCTCGTGACTATTTCTCTCTTCTACTTCCAGCTACATGCCATGTATTCCAACTATACACCCTAGAGTTGTTTGCCACATTATTTCTCTTTCCTACTTTCAACCATATACCATGAATTTGTGTTATTGTCAATTTGTTCACTCTATTCTACTTCTAACTATATATCATGTATTTGTGTAATTGTTCATTTTGCCACATTCTCTCTCCTACTTCTAGAGCTATATACCTTATATTGGTGTTATTTTAGAAGTGACTAATATCTACGACAAATATGACGATTACTTCTTATGTATTTGTATTATCATCTATTTAAATGTCGCCTTGACATAATATATGAAAAGTAGGACGAAAATGATGATGAAAAACACTGGCACTGTATCATCAATAGTTGTCTCATAAATCAATCTCAAGAGATTGAAAGAAGAAATATCCCTGTGACTTTAGGTTCTCCCCCATGAATAGAGAGAAGACATAGATAATTGAAGTACGTTACAAAATTCTATTTCCTACTACACTTCACATGACTCAATACTAACTTAAGCATCGAGGTGGGTAATCCTTATGTTTTTCAAGTTTCATTAAATGTCTCCTATTCTAGAAGATTGATACAAATTTGGTAATTCTATCCAACCAAATTTATTCATCAATAACTTATTTAGTCATTTAAATTATAAAAAATTTAGATACTATTAAAAGAATTTTAAAGTGTAAAGTTTAAATAGACATAATCTTCAAAACATTTTACAGCATAAGAGATAAAATATATATAATTCTTAGTGGTGGGGCAGTTCCTACCAAGTTTTTAAATATCAATGTTGTTGAAAATATTGATAAAATGTCAATGTMAATGGGTATTTCTAGAAAAGATAAAAATTAAAAAACTAAAAAAAATTAAATTAACAAAAAATCGTTTCACCATTTCTAAATAAATTAAATATAATTAATATTAATATTATGTCTATATTAGTAAACTTTATCAATAATTTTTATATTTTATCGATTTTTTTGTAATATTATAAAAATGTCAATAAGTTGTCAAATCCATGGATACACAGACATGTCAATAGATATTTAATACCACGGTTACTACACACTTGGTGCATCAGCCGCAACGGGCCAGTTTTTACTTCAATGTTCAGTCCCCTACACCTAATATTTGTGGCCATATTCTCTGCATTTGTTTTCTCATATTGGCTTCGTTCAGGCAGGTACAACATTATTTTTTGCATTTAATTGAATTTGAAGCCAAGGTGCTAACCCTGTTTTCCGAAATTGTTGTCTTTTCAGGGCTGGTAGGAGCATTCTTTATCATTCCGAGTCTTTATTTGAACCGCAACCGCAGCCGCAGGCAAGGATTTGTTGACACTGAAATGCAGAATACATCTGTAAATGATAACCCAGTCAAGGATTTTGTAACAGAAACGAGAACAGGAATCGTTAATTGATATCCAAATGCAAAATATACAAATAACATGCAGGTGTTTCGCTTTCATCTATGACAAGTAGTTTATTACCCGTTTTGTCTCTCTCAACTTCATTTCAGGGAGCCTTGGATATCAATTACAAATCGATACTGGACATCATTCTTTATTACCCTTTCGATAGCTTCATTTGAGTACTGAATTGGAATCACTTCTATGTTGGGATAGATACCGTTAGCAGCACAGAAATCTATCATTTCTTGGGTCACTTTAGTGCCACCAGTTATGCTACCAGAAATGGTTCTCAAACCTGCCAGAAAGTCGACCCATTCAATTCATTAAGCTGCCAATCTCATATACTTTGAAATGAGGAAGAATATAAACGCATATTATATTTCGCAAAAGCCTAGTTGCCTCAAACATACCCAAATTCAGGCTTGCAGGACTGAACTTGACTTCAGAAGGAAACCCGACCAAAACCATAACGCCACCAATCTTCAACGTAGACATGTATGGATCAAATGGGTGATCACCAGAGGCAGTATCGATAATAAAGTCGAGGGACTTAGACAAGGCCTGTTGAGAATAATATGGGATTCAATTGGAACAAAATTGGCAGATAAGAAGACAAGTCTGATACATGAAATAAAATGAAATGCACGGGAGAAAACTTATTCCATATACCTCCATTTGCTCTTTGTCGGATGAGATAACGAATTTGTCTGCTTTAAGAAGACGCAGGGCATGTTCTTTCTTGGATATGCTAGTGCTAAAAACCGTCACATTCAGTCCAAAAGCCTTCCCAAACTTCACTGCCATGTGGCCGAGACCGCCAAGTCCAATCACACCAAGAGATTTACCAGGTTGATTCATCTTATGCCGAATCATCGGAGCATAAACAGTAATTCCAGCACAAAGCAAAGGAGCAGCTGAAGCTAATGGATAATTGTCGGGTATTCTATAGCAGTATCTGTAGACCAATGCACAAACTTGCCTTACGCTGAAGGATCGTATGATAAGTAGCTATGTTGTAATATACAACGCAGTATATGTACATTCAGCTTCAACTAATGAAGGTTAGACTTGAATACAACTAAAAGAAATGGAATAAATTACCCTGCACGTGTTTATCAACTACTTCCAAATTCATTCATTTTTTTACATTTATCATTATTGTTGTTGTTATTGTTATTTTGGGGAGAGTTACAAAAAGATTACAGGTCCTGATTGGCAAAGTATTATCATCCTAGATAAATAGGTACTGTCTACTTCGACTTATAATTTGAATGATAGTGTGAGTTCATAGTTTGTTCTTTTATATATTGGGTCATCAATGGAAGTTTGTACTTCCTAAGTACAAAGGCAAAAGAATAATAATAATAATTAACTTTTTCCCTAAAAAGGATTAAATGTGTAAAACTTAAACAAAGAAATTGGTAGCAGGCTAGCTGCACTGAAGAGTTTTACTTACTGCATAAAAGCGTAAATGTGATGAAATGTTGGTCATTTAATTAATATTTTCTTATACCTCATAGAAAATGTTGTTAACAGGTATATCAAAAAATTATTAAATTAATCGTGCATCACTAACCACAGCAGGTAACAGGCTAGCTATCGAAAAACAACCATATAATTATTGAAAAAGTTTCTTTTAGGGCTATGAGGTAGTCCACTCCAGAGAGAAAATTTGACTGAAAATAATTGAGAAAACTTACTGACCAATTTCGAGGGAAAGAGGAAAAAGAAACATCCCAAATAAGTCAATACTCAAGTCATATAAGGATCAGCCATGTTTTAACAATTTCCCATTACATGTTTAGAAATGGTATATAACTGCTATCAGAATAATAACAGAGGATTGGAATTAGAACTTGCCTCTCATGGACAACTATGTAGTTGGAATATCCTCCCTTTGTAATTGTACCATCAACGTCAATTGCATTAAAAGTATAAATGGATCCACTTGTGCAACTAACTTCTTGACCATCTTCGCAATACTCACATTGTCTGCAAGAATTCACGTAGGTTCCTACCCCAACATGATCTCCAACTTTGAATCGGTGAACACTTGAGCCAACATTTTTCACAATTCCTGCAATCTCATGCCTGTTGCACAATTAATGAAAAACACCTCAAAAGTTTTAAAAAGATGAAGGCTTGTCACATCATAAGAAAGATTAACGTACCCAGGCACCAAAGGATACTTTGAATCTGCATGTTTATTTCTTGTCCATATTACATCTGCATAACAAATTCCGCAATGCGTTATTGTAATTGAGACATCATAATCTCCAAGAACCCTGACAAAGTGAAAGTCTGGTTAAGGCGCTAACAAGATATATCTGAAATGTCAATAAGAAATTTTCATCAGGTATTTTTAAGTCATGAAACCACATAGGCCAATGTAAAAAGGTGGTACATGGATGGGAGTCAAAGTCAAGAATTTTTAAATCAGCATCATGGCTGCAAGCGTTTTAAATCATTGATAAAAATGCTGGATTAATTACATCGCATAACAACAAATCAACTAGATCATTCGATTACTGGATCTGACCCTATTGGAGTTAAAGTACTTTAAACAGTAGTTATGGACAAAAAACTACACTGAAAACGAAACCACTTTGTAGCATGTAAAGAATTAATTTGGTTATCCTTTTGTATGCATAATTTCGTTAGTTTAGTTAATCGTTCAGTTGGACTTAGTTTACTCAAGAGGTTAATCAGTAGGCTGGCTTTAGGTTACTGATAATAGTTTAAATATTTAAATGTCAGAGAAAATGAATGATATAAGCCCATTTGCATTTCATTTCTCAGTATCAATTCTTAATATGATATCGGAACACTACGAGAAATGCTTGGTCATGGAAACCAGTAAAGTTCAGTTGGAGGGAACATCGTCCTCTTCATCAGTAAGCTATTCAGCAGAGCAACAATGACCATTCTAATCCTTACTTCCTAAATAATATCATGACCCTCGTCTGGTGCTTTTTTCTCAACGAAGAAATTTACACCTTTTGAAGTAGGTCAATGACAACAGCATTTTCAGTGATGAACAAAGTTCGCTTCACAGATGAAAAATCACGTGGCTTGAAAAATATACATTATGCAGTGAAATAACAATGTGGCCATTGACTCATTGCTTGCATCTTAACATCAGTCTCCGAGGAGATCTCAGGAAGTATTATCTACTCTGAATAAACACACGACATTTGCTTGATTTTAAAGAGAGGTTTCAAGAGTGACATCGTCCTCACATCTTCCAAGTCAGATGAGCATTGATAAAGAGAAATATATTGGAAATTTAGTCGATGCCATGGATGCCTACTTCAGAACGCTGAAAACTCTTATAGGAACTGAGTATAAATTGTCCAGCTCGTGTAGATGCACCCATGGAGGACTGGAGTCATTTTTCAATCCCTACCAAATTATGTTAAATGAACTTTCTCGTGGGTTTACGCATACAAAGAATGACGTTTGTGCAGCTGGATGTGCCAACCCATGCACAGCATATATGTGTCTAAATGGACGTTAGAGTCCTTCATTTGCTCCATTAGCCACTTGGACAATAAACTCAAGAGCATTGAGTCGTATATGGTGCTACAAAGTTACAAGTCACATTTTACCTCACTTTAATCAGTTGATGGTTGCTATTGAGTACTCACCATATGTTGCTTTATGTCAAAGCCACTTCTTGCCGAGATATTTTGTTCGTTGCCCATGTTCATGGGTTCACATTGAGGCTCGCAATAAACATGCCTTGGGTACGTGGGCTGGATAAAATCATGTAGTAAGATGTAGTTGCTTGGCTTCTCCAAAGATTAAAAAACAAGAACTAAAAGTTGGTGTGAATAGAGTAGAGAGAAAATGCCATAAAAAAGTTTATCCATAGGCACGAGCCGCACAACTACCTACTGTGACTCTAGAGGACAAGAGCTTATGCATCAAACAGGCATGAAATCGAAGGGCTAATCAGATCCACCTGTTTCTTTTAATTATTTGTCAATACTTTCCTATAGGGCCAAATCTTTGGGTCAACTTCCATCTTTTCTGTGGGGTGGACGTGGAACTTGTAAGGAAAGCTTATTTAATAGTCAAGTAGATTTCACTAAAAACACAAAAGTGAGGAGGGCTTCTATTGGTGACTTTGATTTCCTACAATCTCCAAACGAATTTTGTGATACTCAACAAGATTTTTTTTTTCATAGGAAACAATTCCATTGATGATATGAAATTATACAAAATGGTCAAAATCTATCAAATAAGTTATAAAAAACTTCTCCAATTGTATATAAGAAAATTCAAGCTATAGTTGCTAAAAGGAGAGACATTTTTAAACCATGTTAGAGCCAAAGAAGAAATATAATCAATCAAGTGTTGAGTAGAATTTGCCTTGTTCTTAAAATGCCTAGAGTTTCTCTCTCCAAATGTATGCTTTGTTCAGGTGCTGCCACAAGATTGCCTCTTCACGCTTGAACGGCTAATGAAGGAAAGTTGACACCAACCAATAACTCGTATTGTTTGGTAAAACCGTCATCCAAAAGTGGATAAGAAATGCTAGAGAAGGGACATCCACAAAAATATGGAATTATGATTCAAAACTAGCTTCGCATAAGCAACACCACGACGGAAAAATAGATCACCAGGGGCATCTTCTTTGCAGTTTGTCAAACTTAATGAAGCAAGAGTGACTTAATTCCCAGAGTAGGAACTTGACCTTTCTTGGATACGTGGCCTTCCAAATAGATTTATAAAGATCATCAGTGGAGGAAACCGAACCCGGTGGAAGGTTTCGAGTCAAAGATTTTGTTGTGAAGTAACCATGTTTCTCTAGGTTCCATAGCCATAAATCCCCTCTATTTGACGGAGTAAAGGAAGACAGTAGGGCTGATAAAGTTGGCCATTCTTCAATTTCATCCTCTTTGAGATTTCTTCGAAAATTCATAGTACAAGACCTATTTGGCTCGTTCCATAAATCAGCAACTGATGCATTTTTTTTAATAGATAGAGAATGGGGTAGTGGAAAGTCCACCATTAATTTTCTCTCTCTAATCAGGTGACCTATCCAAAACAAAGTAGTGCCGCCATTTCCAACTTTGTAGCGAATATTTGAGAAGATGAGATTCCCCTGTTGTTGGATGAATTTCCATGGCCCTTTCGTTGAATGAAGGGATATAGCATCAGTTTTTAGGTTGAAATGCTTTGTTCCATTTTGGTAGCGATAGTCTTCCACTACAGAGCTTCCTTTTCTATATGAAACCTCCAAATCAACTTTGCTAATGGGGATTGTTCCTTTATTTTGGATCGATGATACCCAAACCACCTACGAACAGTGGGAGTTTCACCAAGTTCCACCTAAGCAGATGAACGCCGTCCTTTTCCTTGTTGCCCGACCAAAGAAACTTTGTGTAAGTACGCTCCAAGGAGGCAAAAACTTTGGAAGGCATTTGGAAGAGGGATAAGAAATGAATAGGACGGTTAACAAGGTTGCTCGAATACAAGTAAGCCTACCCTCCTTTAGATACATGGTAGTGGTTCCAATTTTGTAGTCTCTTCTCTACTTTTAGAAGGACTGGTTGCCAGAAGGAAAGAGAGTGTTGATTACGACGAAGAGGAAGGCCAAAGTATGAGCTTGGCCAAGTGCTCACCTTACGCACCAATCAACTTGGTGAGATGGAAGATGTGGTCATCTTAACAATTTATTGCCAAAAACTCATATTTTGGTGATAACATTAAGACCTGAGGCCTATTCAAAGCAATTGATGCAAGAAAACAAATTTTGAATGTCTTTATCCTTGGAAAATAATGGGTGTCAGTCAGCAAATTGGAGGTGGTTAATCTACAACTTTTCTATGCCCACATGAAAACCTTTAATGAAGTTATTTGGTGCTGCAAGAGATGAGATTCCGTTCAAACAATCAGCAACCAAAATAAAGAGGAAGGGAGACAAAGGGTGAAACTTTTTTCAAGATCATCTCTATAATGTCTCAATCAACTTTATCTAAAGCCTTTTTCAAGTTAAGCTTTATAATCACTCTATTTTTCTTCTTTCTAAACCGTTTATCAATTATTTCATTTGCTACAAGGGATGCGTTTAGGATTTGACTTCTAGCCACAAAAGTTTATTGATATTCTATGGTGGTACTGGGTAGCACTTCTTTCGACCTTTCAGATAGTCCTCTAGCAACAATTTTGTACAAGCAAGTAGTGAGGCGTATGGTATGTAATCTCTCACCATTCTAGCATCCATCTTTTTTGAAATAAGTATATGACTGTCTTCGAGAAACATAAGCAAGTTAGTAACTGTTCAATGTTTCTCATTTATGATTTTTAAGAAAAATATTTCCAAAATTGTGTAGAAACTTTAAAAACAACATAATCAAATTTCTTATTTTTGGTTTCAAAACATAAATAAAAACATTATTTCATCCTTATCAAATGCATAATAAATATTAAAACAATATAAATATAAAAACAATCGAATATGTAATCTAAAAATTACTTTTTATATAAAACATTTTTTTAATTTACAATTTTAGAGAAGATGAAATAAGAAAGGACACGTTTTCATTTCTTTTTTCAATAAAAAAAAACAGTAAATAGCTACCAAATGTAGTTCTGTTTGTCTGGATTGAAAAAGATGAAAGGAGAAACATGAAATGTTACCATCAGTCCTATAAATTCATTACGGGTGAGCAAAATGGTTCAATAGACCAATCTAACCGACCAAAACCAATTGAACCAACGTCGGTCGGAGTCAGTTTTCAAAAAATAGAAACCGACTCGTTGTTGGTTGGTTTGGTCGGATATGTTATTTTCGACCGATACCGACCAAATATGTTAAACATAATTATATTAAAAAAATTGCAATAACAGTAATTAATATCATTAAATGTTGTTTAAAAAAAGGGCAAATTGCAAAAACCTCCCCTGAAATATGGTAGTTGTTACCTCTTAACCCTTAAACTTTTGATTGTAAAATCTAAACCGTCAAACTTACATCAATGAAAAAATTAGACCCCTAAACTTTCAATAGTAAAAATTAAACCCCTGAACTTCCACCAAAGATAAAATTAAACCCTAAAATTATTTCAAAAAATAATAAAAATAAAAATAAAAAAAGTGAGAGAAAAATCTAAGTCGAAATTTCGGACACAGGTAAAGAAATGGTCAAAATCAAACAAATCTCTCTTCCTCTCCAACGCTCGGGAACAAAATGTATGACACCAGAAACGATTTCTCAGGGAGCCAAAGAGTCCAAGATCATAAAATTCAGTTCGAACAATAAAATGCAAACAAACCAGAACTTGAAATGCCTAAAAAAAAGCTAGAATCCAAAATCAATTGAAAGACTCAAAAGTTTTAGATTTTAAAACAAGTAACTAATTGATAAAATATAGGAAATAGAGATAATAAAAGAATTTTAGTCCCAAAAAATGGGTCAATGGATTGCTTGAAGGTGCCTAAGAGCTTGAATATGATTGAAAACCGAATTCCAAGTGTAAAACTCTGACCCGTTTAAACAAACCAGACAAAGATAAAAAATTTCCAACATTGAGTTTTCTAAGAATGATACCCAAAATCGTGTGAGGTGTTGAAATAAGAAAAGGGAAGCCGGCGACGAAAAGGGAGTTATGAGAGAGGAGAATAATGTTTTCTTTCAGACGGATTGGGAGATGAAGAGGGCGAAGAAAGTTCCTGGGCTTGGTGCGTCTGGGCTTGGTGGTTGCAGTGGTTGAACATTGGAGAAGAAGAGATGTGAATAAGAGAATGACTTACCTCTTTCTTTTTTTCTTCTTCTTTAAATTGTAGGGTTTGATTTTTACCCTTGAAAAAGTTAGCGGTCTAATTTTTTCATTTATAAAAGTTTGAGGCTTAATTGCTATAATGTAAAGTTTAAGAGTTCAATTGTAACAACTACCATATTTCAGGGGTGGTTTTTGCAATTTACCTTTAAAAAAATCATTAAATGTGCTATCCTGCCCTCTCAAGAGAGGGTAGAGGTTGGTTTGTCCAATTTTTTTTTTTTTCAATTTCAAATGTTTTCAAAATTTTCTTCACTCTCACCCCTCTCCTACTTTCTTTTCTTCTCAGTTCTTCTAAGTTTATATCTCTTTCTTCCCTCATCTCACTTTATTTTGTAAATTATAAAGATGAAAAGATGTAGAAGAAGTTAAGAACTTGAAACCATGACGACCGTCGATGCTTCTCTTCCTTTCTTCTTTCTTTCTTTCTCCCTCTCTCTTGTTTCCTTCTTTGGTTTTCTTCTCCCCTGTCTCCCTTTTTTTTTAATCAAGGTCCGTCTTCCTCTCCATCTTCTCCTCCATCATTCTCTCTTTTTTCTTCCCTATTTCTCTTCCTCCGCCTCTATTATTGTTTCCGTTTCTTGTTCTAACTTTTTCATCTCTAAACTGACCAAAACCGACCAATGGTAGGTGTAGTCAATCAATTGGAGTTGTAGGGTTTTCAAACACCGACAAACTCCAACCAATGAAAACTGGTTTGTTAGTGGTTGGTGTCAGTTGGAGTCCAAAATCGACTCCAACCGACCGATGATCACTCCTAAATCTCATCCAGGCTAGCATTAATAATGGCATTCTTAAAAAAAAAATAATAAAAAAACCTTCAACAGAGCTTGTATGACATGCCAAATTCCATCTCCTGTGAACGGGGTCACAAGGCTAGATTCTTTCTCGACAAGATGGCAGTAGGGAATTTTCATCACCCATCTTCAGGGAAGTATTAGAGTGGTAGTTGATTGGTTTAATCTCACAACCGTAGTTGGTTTAGTTAAATGTGCAGCTGGACTTAAATATCAGAACACAACCAGGAACGATAAACAACTTATGCGCATTTTATTTCCCAGATATAAGATCTCAGCGAAGTATGACAACAGGTAGAACACATTCAATAATAACTCAAATACGTATACTACCTCGAGAAACGGGGAAAAATAACAAAAAGGAATTTCAGTTACTTCGCGATGGAGAGATCACATACCTGCGGCTGAATTTGTAAGGAGATAGAAACCCAGACGAATCTGTTGCAGCCCAACCGAGACAGTCTTCGGCGGAAGTGTGGGAGCTCATCGTTCGTTCTCCACAAACGAGTAACCGAAGGATAAAATTGATCTTCACGACGACGCAATGGCAGAGAAATAGACGAAACGGGATACGGTTGAAACTTGAGAGCTAAAAAAATGATAAAATTCCAGTCAAAACCTTCATGAACGACTGAACGTGATCTATGAGATCTTTTGGGACGCGTCAGTTTTGCGATTTGTGGGATCTTTTGAGACACGTCATCATTTCTTTTCATTTTTTTTTTCAGCTAATTATCACTAAACTAGGTTAATACACGCATCTTTATTATATCAAATTTAAAGAAATTTCAAATTCAATTATAGTATTAAGATATGAGATAGGAGCTAAAAAAAACAGAGAAATAAGAAGATCAATTGTGTTTATGCAAGGATATGCACAACCGTGTATTTCAGATTGCAACTCGAACTCGGCCTCCGGACCGATCTGAATACTTGGGCGGACCTGTACAAAAAAGGTGAGCACTCCGACGATCAAGTTAGTATAGGTCGGATTCCCAGTTTAGTTCGAGGTCGGAAAATCATCGTACCTGATCGTGGAGTGAGGTCCTCTACTCCTGGGTGGTAGTCCCGCTAATCTCGCGACGGTTACACCCGATAATCTCGGGACCGTCGGTTACACCCGATAATCTCGGGACCGACGGTTACACTCGATAATCACGCCGCTGACAGTAGCTCACATCGACCCCCACCGAGCTTCCCGGTAGCTCGGACCTTAGCCAGGTTCACCTCGGCCCTCATACTTAGCATCTGTCAACGCTAGTGGTGGTGATCTCGGCGGTCCGAGCTGGGGCATGACTCATGGGTCCCTTGGAACGTCAATGGCTGTCCTCCACGTGTCCAGGGTATTCTTTCCCCCAAACAAATTGGGTGTTTACCTTTGCACCTTAAATTTTGATAAATATCCCAATCTTCATCTCTCATTTATAATAGAATTTCATCTCAAAATCTAATGAAAAAGTATTTTCATATCTATTCAATGAATTATAAAATATATATTTGATATAAAATTAAAGGATTCAAACAAAAATGACATTGGAGCAAATATTTTTAATTGAAATTTGTAAGTTTTAGAAGAGTTATTTTATGATCAATTTTGTGTAGAATTTGATTTTCATTAAATTAGTGAATTTTTTTAATTTTTATATTATTTTTTGTTAAAATTAGTAGGTAAATAAACAAAAATCGAATAAATGATAAAAATTGCAACTTTCATCTAAGTTTAGAGTTGAATTTGAATATATTAAAAGTTCTATAAAAAAAAATTATACAACTTGACAAGTTTTATGAAAATATATAATTTTTACCTACAAAAAATGGTTATAAAAGTCAACCAGAGTACTTTAGTATACCTCAACCATCAAGCATCAATGGCTTTATATTTAGATTGGAGGTCTAATCTCCATTCTTACATTTATAATTATAAAAAAGATAAATTTAGATTAAATTATAAATTTGGTGGTGTGTTATTTCTAATAAGTTCTTAAAACTTTAAAAAATATCTTAATAGATTGTTAAACTTTACGAAGTGTTAACAAATTTCTAAACTTTCCATTGCTTCTAATAAATTACCAAAGCAAGCATTACTCAACGATAATTGATTTGTACCTCCAACTAACAGATTGTAAATTTCAATTTACTCCCCAACATATTTTGTACTAAAAAAATGTCTCTAATAAATTCATATATTTTCAGTTCTATACTTTCAAATTAGTTTTTTTGTTAAGACTAAAAAGATGACCTTGAGTTTCATTACAATTTCATTTTGGTGTTGAACTTCCATTCTCATTCTACTCTAGTCTCAAATACATCCAGGTCCTTGAAAAATTAACGATAAGGAATACAATAATTTTTAACAAGTTTATGAATAATTTTTAACGAGTTTATGAACTAAAATAAAATATTAAAATATTGAGAATATTAAATCAAAACATTTAAATGTAGTAGATTCAAAATCCTACTGTGTTTGAATTGTAATACAAAGAACAAAAACAAAAAAGTAACAAAACAGGTAAAAGTTTAGATACCAAAATTGGATTTGAACCACATTAAAAAAAATAAAAATAGAAAAAAATAAAAAAACCTTCTTGTTATCAAATATATACAAAATTATTACTCATTTATTTGATACTGTTTTCACTAACCATACCCCATATCGTACCCTCCGGACCTAAAAACAAACAGGTGAAAATAAATGAAACTGAAACAACATATAAAACATTTTGCCTTTTACATTATTGAAGCTGAAAGGTATTTGATGATATGAACAATTGAATCAATTAAATGATTGTTGATTAAACTACCTACACCTCCATGTATTCTTGATTATTGTTGAATGGTGAAAAATGGAGAAATACTTCCCAACTCTGCTCTCCTTCTGGTTACTCTTCTGAAAGGCTTTCGGTTTTGCCACCTTAAGTGTTCGGTTCCACTTGAGCACCTGAATTCTCCATAGCAATCCCTCACGGTTCGAACTAAATTCCGCTCGGTTTTCTTCTGTTTTGATCTTGGCTTTGCGTGTTGAGGAGAAGGGGTCTTTGGCTCCACGAGTTTCATGCCAACCGAACTGTTTAAAAGCAGAGACAGTAAAACCAATAAAAAATGGTCGTGTAACTTTACAAACATTATTTGCAGACCACAATAATACCAACTATTAGTTAAAAAAATGGGGAAGTTTCCCCTTGTGCCTTGAAGTGCTGGTTCTATTTATTCAAGGAATTCAATATATCTTGGGCATTCAATGGTGCAGTTGCGGATAATGTCACTCTCATTTGCTCCTTGGTTTGAAACTGTCTCCACAAGGCCAACTACTGTGGATTAATGTTATTAAGGCATTGCTTTACAAATTATGGTTTGAAAGGAGTCTCAGAATCTTCGAGGGGCCGCACAAATCCTCGCTCGACCGGTTTAGCATAGCTAAATTTAAAGCTTCTCAGTGGTGTTCGTTGTCTACTACTTTTGGGAATTCTTCTTCTTCTCTTATTTGTTCTAATTGAGGTGCTTTTTGTTGTGGTGTTTAATTCTTGATTTTTCATTGTTTAATTGTTTTCTTTCACTCTTTTGCGAGTTTGTATCATTGAATTTCTTGTTAAAAGAACAAAAAAAAACAAAAATGAGGAAGTTTCTAATACTAAGAAATTTTCATTCATTGTCGACCATGCAAACAGGGACACATATCGGTTGTTCAACCAATGTCGAAAACTAACCCATCAGTGCTAGTCAGTTGATTATTGGTGGTTTTTTAAGACCCATAGAAATTAAACAACCGATTGTAAGTCGGTTTTAGCCAAAACCAACACAATGAGTGAGTGAGTGAGGTGAGAGAGGCTGAAGAACTTTGAACCAAAAAAACAAAAAAAAAGTGAGATGGGCCGAAGACAGAGAGTCAGAAATGGCTGAGGGAGGCAAAGAACCAAAGAAAAACTGACGAAGGTTAAGCGCCATGAAAAACTGAGAAAATTCAAGAAGGGATGTGGAGAAGAGGGAACCTTTTTTTCATATATAAGAAACAACAAGATGCATTAGCAAGAGCCAAAAAAACAGTTAAGGGGCTGGGAGAAGAGAAAACACATGCCCAAAAGGAGCCATACAATCAAAGTCTTCCAATCATTAATGATGAAGGAGGCTGTAATTATAAAAGAATTTTTTTTAGTTTGTACACCACTAAGAGGTAGTATTTTGTACACTATTCCATAGAGAATCTATAAAAACCTTTGATTTCTTTCTTTCCAAATAAGCCAGAAAATAGCCCTCGCAGTACAGCCCCATAAGACCTTTACTTTGCCTCTAAACAATAATCCAAGGCACTCCAACAGCCACACATCCACCTTTTCTGGAAAGCAAATCGTCAAATCAAAGACCTCAAAAAGGGAGGACCGTGCAAACTGAGCAAGAGGGCAGAAGAAAAACAAATGGTATAAAGATAAGCAAAGGCAGCAAAGGCAGCAAATGGAGGGAGAAAGATACCCCTTGGGGAATTTCCTTTTAAGCTTGTCAAGAGAGTCCACACGAAGAACTTTCTTTGGAGCTTTGAACTTCCAAATATAGTCCACCATGGGGGTCTTTAGTTTTGCTAACGGAGACGCAAGGCTAGTGAAGGCCAACTTTGTTGAAAAGATGCCTGACAGATTTTATCTAGGTCATTTCCTATTTAACAAGCCTCTAATCTCTCTGTAAATTCAGCCCACCTTGGAACCTCTCTATCAAATAGTCTTCTTCTAATCCCTAAATCCCACGTCTCAGAGGAAGAGTTCCAGTAGTATGCAATTACTACAGCTTTCTTGGCAGATGAGGCACAAAATTCAGGAAAGAGAGCGGATAGGGGATCCTCCAAAGCCATTGCATCCTTCCCAAAATCTGTTTCTCTGGCCATTATTCGTTTTGAATCTCATAAAATCCAAGAATTTGTCTCTGTTTTAGTCAATATCCACCCACGGTCTTCCTTTAGAACAAGCCGTAGGTATGAATACGGTTAGATATTTGATATATGAATTATATTAACCCAACTCATCAGTTTAAGTTTTAGGGTTGAGTGGTAGTTTATTCATCCTTAACATGGTATCAGAACGGGGTATCCTGTATTCGAACCCCTGCATCGTTGTTTCCCCACCATTTATAATGATTTCCACTTGATGGGTCTTGTGCAATTATCCAAGCCTACGAGTTAGGAGGAATGTTAGATATCAAATATATGAATTAAATTTACCCAGCTCATCAACTTAAGCTTTTGGGTTAAGTGATGGTTTATTCATCCTCAACAAATACCATAAATGGCTATAATAACCTTCCTCCATGAACTTTTTTCTTGTTTTCTTCGAGGAAAAACCTCCAAAATCATTTCAAAAGCAAAGATATACTCCTTTGCTTTAGGACCCCATTCCTGACCCACCATGATAGGTGGGGAGAGACGACCAGCTCCATTTAACCAAGTGACTGGACAGAGAAAGATTTCCACCACTCCAAATGAAATCTCTAAACAACTTCTCAAGCTGTTGAATCACCTTATTGGGATCGGAAAATAAGTAAATACCTCTTAAAACTGTTTGAATAAACGTAAGTCTCCCTCTTTTAGAAAAAGGTTTTTTCCACAATGAGACGCGTTTTTTAATCATTTCCAGCATCAAAGCCCAAAAGGTAACACCCTTAGGATTATAACCTAAAGAAAGCCCTACAAAAAATGAGAATCACGCACTCCACATCCTACCAAGGATGCCCAAGAGAGAAGCTTGGAAGAACCACAGTAATTCCCAAATGCGAACTTTTATGAAAGGTTTAGGGTGGGTGAGGGGGCTGAGGGGCGGTGCTCTTAGCCAATTGGGAGACCATCAATTATTTGTCTCTTGCCCTTGGCTTTCCTCAAGTTAGCTTCCGCTATTTCAAGAGTTAGCTGAGCTTCTTATGAATCAATGTTACTAGCCTTCTCCGCATCATTTACTAAAATAGTGACCTCATTATTGCCTATTCTAGTAAAATCGCCCATCAAAGCCATCATTAACCATTCGTCATTAACAGTAAGGTGTATTCTAAAAATATCTATATCTAAACCTGTGGCAATAGGTGTGTGATCTGGTAATACACCAATTTATCCACTATTCGTAGCTAAAATTATTTCTCACTTCTGAATCCCAAATAGTTCGATTTGGAGTCAAGACACAGATTTAACGTCATTTCTCTAATTTGCTCTCCATTTCTTAGTTCGTAGCTTTCGTAGTAGCTTCATCACATCTAGGCCTTTTGAGGCGAGGGGTTTGAGCGTTGGGAACTTTAAACTTAAGAATGAGCCTTTATTATCCATGGTTGTGGCAGTTTTTTTAGGAGCCTAGGGCCTTGTGGTGGAGGATTATAATTAGCAAGTATGGGTCGCATTTTTTTTACTGGGTCTCAACCGATGGGCTTAAGATTGGTGCTAATAATTGATGTAGGAGATATTGTAAAATAGCCGTTTGTTAGTAAATCTTTTAGTTAGCCGTTGGTGTCTTTCATTTAGCCGTTAGTTAGTTAGTTAGTTAGGTCGGTTATCTATAAAAACCAACCCTTGTTGTATTCAAAGGATTATTCAAAAGTGAAATAGAAAACTCTTATTTGGTTTTACACCAAATTGGTATCAGAGCCCTTTTTCGAAACTTAGGACCTGATGGCCAGGAAGAACACAGCGACTTCCGGCAAAGGAACCACAGCGGATCCCTCGGCACACCAACCTCTGTCACCAAAATCCACCACCGATCGTTTACTATTAGTGGAAGATTCCTTGGGAGAGGTTCGCTCCAGTGTATAGACGATCCACGAGCTTATGGAAAATCTGTCCAAACATCTAGAAAATATAGCACTTGAGCAAGAGCGGCTACGAGATGATCTGGGCAATCGTGACGGTCGCCAGGAACAAGAACGTGCATACCAACCAAGAAACCAATCGCCCACTCCCGTTATTGCAAGAAATATCGACAGACAGGACCGATGACAGCAAGAACTTAAACTGAGGATCCAAGATTCAGATTCTTCAGGGGAAGAGGAGGACTTTCTTCGGGGGAACCAGCGCTTCGATCGTTTTGGATTTCAAAATTTCGGCAATTCAGAATTGGCCTACACCTACTTCTATTAGGGACATCTAGTGTTTTTTGGGACTTGCTTCATTCTATAGAAAATTTATCAAAAACTTCAGTACTCTAGCAGCACCCTTAACTGAATGTCTGAAAAAAGGGAAACTCTTTTGGGATACAAATCAAGCATCTAGCTTTGCTACTCTAAAAGATAAACTTAGTCATAAACCTGTCCTCGGCCTACCAGACTTCAGCCAACCATTCGAGGTCGCCGTAGATGCTTCAGGAATAGGTATCGGTGCAGTTCTTTCTCAAAAAGGCCACCCTTTGGAATTTTTTAGTGAAAAACTAACACCCCCTAGGCAAAAGTGGTGCACCTACGAACAAGGAACTATATGCATTAATTAGAGCCCTCAAACAATGGGAGCATTACCTTATAGGCCGTGAATTCATTCTTTTTACAGACCATTTTTCACTTAAATACATTCAGACCCAAAAAACTATTAACCGGATGCATGCTAGTTGGGTTTCCTTCTTACAAAAGTTTGATTTTGTCATTAAGCATAAGGCAGGAGCAACTAATAGAGTATCTGACACATTAAGTCGCAAAGCCAGCCTTCTAACCCTCCTATCAGGACAAGTAGTTGCTTTTGACCACTTACCTACAGCATACGAGAATGACAGTGATTTCCACACCATTTGGCAGCAGTGTAATCAACATGTGAATTGTAATGACTTTCATATACTTGATGGTTACTTGTTTAAAGGTGACCGGCTGTGTATTCCCCATACTTCCCTAAGGCCTAAGGGAATCTTTAATTCTGGATATGCATAGTGGGGGCTTGGCTGGCCACCTTGGTTGAGACAAGACATTCGAGCTAGTGGCTACCCGATTTTACTGGCCTCAAATCAGAAAAGGCGTATATAACTTTGTTACCCGTTGTCTCACTTGTCAGAAAGCTAAAGGTCAAGCACAAAATACCAGGTTATACTCCCCACTCTCAATCCCTCAGTCTATTTGGGAAGACTTGTCCATGGACTTTGTCCTTGGATTACCAAAGACTCAACGTGGTTACGATTCGGTTCTAGTTGTGGTGGACAGATTTAGCAAAATGTCTCACTTCTTACCTTGCAAAAAAACATTGGATGCCATTTATGTGGCCAATCTTTTCTTTCGTGAGATTGTGCGCCTACATGGCATTCCGAAAACAATAATATCTGACAGAGATGTGAAATTTTTGAGCTATTTTTGGAAACTTTGTGGAAGAAATTTGACACAAGCTTAAAATTTAGCACGACCAGCCACCCACAAACCGACGGCCAAACCGAGGTCACTAACCGAACATTGGGGAACCTTATACGATGCCTTGGTGGAACTAAACCGAAACAATGGGACCTTACAATCGCACATGCTGAATTTGCCTACAACCATATGAAAAATCGTTCCACAGGGAAGTCCCCCTTTGAAGTAGTATATACTAAACTTCCCCGCCTTACTGTGGACTTAGCTAATATCCCTTCTAATGTTGATTTTAATCAGGAAGCTGAGCACATGGCCGAAAGGATAATGGAACTACATAAGGAGGTAATAGAGAATTTGATGAACGCTACAGCAACCTATAAGGCAAATGCGGATAGCCATCGTCGGGAGAAACATTTCAAAATAGGCGATCTAGTGATGGTCTACCAACGAAAGTCCCGATTTCCGACGGGAACATATCACAAACTACACAACAAAAAGATCGGGCCTTTTGAAGTTCTGGAAAAATATGGTGACAATGCTTATAAGATCAACCTTCCCACTGATGTACGCATCAATCCCATATTTAATGTATCAGACCTACATGAATATCAGGCTGCAGATGCTTTTCAATTAGCCACATAAACTCGTGGTCAAGTTTTTCTTTGAGACGGAGGGAATATGATGTAGGAGATATTGTAAAATAGACGTTGATTAGGAAATCTTTTAGTTAGCCATTGGTGTCTTTCATTTAGCCGTTAGTTAGTTAGTTAGTTAGGTTGGTTATCTATAAAAACCAACCCTTGTTGTATTCAAAGGATTATTCAAACGTGAAATAGAAAACTCTTACTTGGTTTGTTGGGCATGGAAGGCTATTTATTTTGTCTTCCCTTTCAACTCCTAGTTCTTGAAATTCTTTGTTGGGCATGATTCTGATACCTATTTCTGGGGGACCACTAGTTCGCTGATAAACCTCTTTGCCATTTATTCCCACATCTGTACCACCTTTCTGACATAAGACTGCATTCGATGGCTTCTGTTTAGGCGTCGAGGGGGAATGCGTCTTCTAATTTCTCGAGCCTTAATTGACGGACTAGGAGACTTTGGAGGTTTCTGCATTGCTTCTTATTTCTTATGCTTAAGGATGTTCTTTTTTTATCGAGGGAGGAAGGATTCTCGAGTCTAGTCCCCTAGCTCGTCCAAGAGGCTTTTGTAGTTCTTTTTTCACCTGTTGAGTTCTCTCTCTCTCCCAACCGCTTCATTGTTTTCCTTGCGTTGAAAGGTTAAAATTCCAAAAAGAAAAAAGATTTGTGGTAGGTCTTACATGGAAATTCAACACCTTAGATTGCATTTAAAGTCACCCGTAGATCAAATTCAAGATCCTCCGAAGCACTTCTGTAGAGTACACACCATGGAAAATTTGTGTGGCAGGTCAGAAGTGCTTCAGAGGATCTTGACCATATTTTGTACTGTTGTTCGTTCGCTCAAAACATCTAGAATGATTTCTTGTAGCAGCGTGATGTGCTTGAGTTTGCAATAGGGACTCTCGGCTTCTAATTGAGGAGGTTTTGTTGTTCCTTCCATTTCGTGATAAAGGAAGATTTTTGTGGCAGACTTATTTCTTTGCTATTTTGTGGGGATATAGATTGAGAGAAACAATATAATTTTGAGGGAAAGTATGTATAGGAACTTATTAGATTTAATACTTCGATGTGGGAGTCGATTTCTAAATTTTTGTAATTATTGATTTCTAAACTTTTTTTGTAATTATCGTTGTGGTGTTAACTTAAAATCTGGTTTTCCTCTCCATGGGATCAAAGTTAACCTTGAATGTGACTAAAACTTTCCTTTGACATAAGACAAATGTAAGTTTTATTGGTCTGCTTGTTGAAAATCTAGGAACACCCTTACTATATCAGCTTTAGAATGTTCCAAGCCTTCTTTGAAAGATCCATTACCCATACCATCCGAACCCGAAGATGTCAAGTTGCCCAAATCACATACTCCCTTGCCCAAATCACATACTCCCTTGTAGAACTCAGCTTCTTCAGAAGGGGGCTTCAATTTGGTCTTTCCAGGAGGATGACAGAGAAGCCCAATCCACCTCTTCCAAGAAAACCTTTGGCCCTTGAGATATAAATCTTAGAGAAAAGCTAACCACCTATTTCTCAATCTCCTTTTCGGAAGAAAGAAAGCTGTCATCTTGATTCTCAAGCGTAGAGAAAATACTTCTACATTTTTTGTGGGATGTCCATCTATGGAAGAAATGCACGTTTTTCATCCCCTTTCACGTAGCCACCACTTTTCTGTGCTCAGATTTTTTGCTCCTTCATGGTCATGTCCATAAGCTCAGACTTAAGGCGGAGTCTTTCTCTACATTAATTTCAGGATGTCGCTCCCTCCACCAGCTTGTCTAAAGCCAAAATCCCTTCTAATATCCTTTTTATGAAGCCAATAACATCGCCAAAATTTTCTGATCCACTAGTAAGAAAGGTCCTCAAACCTTTTAATTTCTACATAAACAAGAAGCCTGGCCAACCTTCCACCTGAGTGATGCGACCACCGCTCTTCAATCAGACTCAAGCCAAATGTTTTCAAATCTGAAAGGGGAAGTACCCCATTTCTGGAAATCCATCTTAAGCACAATTGAAAAGTGATCGGAAGTTTCTAACTAACCTTTCAGCCCAGATTTCTTTAAAATTCTCAAGCCAATCTCTTGGAACAAGAAATTTGTCCTGCTTCGAGGATGAAGGAACCCCTCCTCTAAGATTTGACCAAGTAAACTGCCGACTGTTTAGATAAACATCATTGATGTCAATGGAATCAATCAGAGAGTACACATGCTCTCGGTAACTCCATTTGTTTAGATTTCTCATCCAAGCCATTGAAATCAACCCAGGCACCATAAGACTTGACAGAGACTAGCCAAACCTTTCATTTCTGACCAAAAATCCTTTCTGCCATACGGAGTAGAGGGGCCATGCACTCTGGTGAACCAGCCAACAGCGCTACTCTTGAAACTGAAATTGATAGAAACTTAGAAAGGCCCAATAACAGAATCTAGCGCCATAATGCCAGCAACCACCAGGAAAAAGAGAGAGAGAAGAAAAGAATTGTGATTGAAAGAAAAAGAAAGGGTGTGGAAGAGGAGTAGATATTAGAGTAGGGGTAGGATAATTTAAGAAAAAGGTACAAATAAATAAAAGCTTCTGCAATCTGCAGCATTACTAATTCTTTATTAATTTTTTTTAGCATTTGATCGATTAGTCAGAAAATGGCTTTTCTGGCTACTCCGACCAATGTCAGTTTTGGTCCGTGAGATCGATTTTTCAAAATATATTATGCACCCCTAATCCAGTAACCGCATTATTTAATAATGATGTGAACCTGTGGGGTCCAAGAAAAATCCATAGTGGGAGGAGTACTGAAATTTTCCCCAAAAAATGGATAGGATTTGCTTGAACTCATCAAGATGGTTCGGATTTGCTTGAACTGCTCAGATTTGCCAGTCTAGGGCATTTCCCTAGTACTCTCTAAAATGTAGTCTAAAATGAAAGAGCCAGGCCTTAAAACAGAGGTATAACAAAAACCAAGACTATCAAAGTACATCTTGCAATCAAAACGAGGAAATAGCTTGACATAGCCAGAACTCTTACCTTTCATATTCTGTTGATAGCTGAGTCAACATCTTATCATCTACTTGAGGTTTGCAAGCAGGGCAGATGTATATCTTTGGAGTAGATTCTATCTTGATGCAATCGAAATGATACCACTCTTCACAAATATCACAAGCAAGCATCGGTCTACGATCGTCAGGCTTTCGACAAATGCAATAAAGCATACTTCGACTTCTTAATAACTGCACCCACAAGGTTGATGAACTAAGCACCAAGGGCTATAGGCTCTCTTTTCTATCTCCTTAAAAACATAAAGAAGAAGAAGAAGAAGAAAATACGGTTGCCATAATGAATAGCTGATACCTTGAGCTCCCTCTCGAGGTATGCAGGTAAATTTTCACCCTCCACGATCAATTCAAAAACTTTCTCCAATTCAAGAGCCCCAGAGTCGGCTGAAATCTGTAGAAAACAAAAGATGAGGAAGTTGACGACAGTGGAAGGGGGACAGACCATACCAACATGTCAAAGACCTTTCTTGCAAGATTTCTCCACTTCAAGCATACAGTCTTCACTTCCAAGAGTTTCTGTCTGTAGCAATCCCCAGGTGGAATGCTTATAGCCGATCCCTGTTATAAATTGAAGTCAGTATCTGTAGAACAGATAAATTTGACATACATAGTACACGCACGTCAAAACTATCTCTTGCCCGGTTCGGCCAGAATAAAGGAGAGTTGGCATGGATGGCCTATTTTTTCAATAATCTAAAACAAAATAAGAGATTATCAAAATGAGAAAAATACGCTAAAAATCATGGTTAATCGAATTGGGATTCTTTTCATTAGTCAGTAAGTAAAGTGTATGCATGGGTGTATCATAGGTTCATGAACTAAAGTTCTGCCGCAAGAAATGTCAAAAAATTAACAGCATTTCACTAAGTCCATTAAAAATACTCAGCACTAGCTCTTCCCCGCCTTAATGTAAGTTTAGGGTATTTTTAAAATAGTATTATTAAATTGAAAAGTATCTCAAAAACATTATAAGTCAATAGGGATTTTTACACTTCACTAACAATATAAAAATGTAAATATAGTAGGGCCAGGTCGGTGAGATTAGTCAAGAAATTGTCGAGGTGAGCACAAGCTAACCCATACAATATCAAAAAAAAAAAAATTAGAAGTATGAAAATCTCAATTGCTAAGCCTTTCTTGGCGTTTTGGCTAAAAGATCAAGTGTGGTGTAAAATCCCAATTGCTTACTTCTCAAGCCCTTTATGTATTACTTATGTCATACAGCCATAAAATCAGGTGGCAAGCATTGACGTAAATTAGTACCTTCGACATACTGTTCCCATGTCCCATGTTCAATCGAGTCACTCATTTTTGGACTAATGTATTTGAAGATTTTCTCACCATCTAACAATCTTAAATTTATCATAAGCATTGCCATTCGAAAGCATCAAACTTGACTGCAGATTTTAGACTACAAAAATTCTCCACAAAACCTGGCAACTGGAAATACCTCTTCGACAAGCAGCAGGACCTGTTGCATAGTTGGTTTTACGGAACCTTCAAGAGCTTCCCTGACTCTGAATCTCCATGAGTTCCTCACTAGTTCCATCTCAAGACCACACTTACTTTCATGATCATTAATGCCTGCAACGTCCATAGCCTGTGAAATTGAGCCACAATCATTTTTAAAAGTTACACCAATATATATACAGGAATTATTACTATTATTCTTCTATGCTATATTGAAACTTCAGGAAAAGTGAGTAGTATGTATAATTTAGGAGGAAAGAGAAGACCAAACCTTTAAAGCTAAAGTTAACCTCTTGCCGGCAATACTAAAATCTTTATCAAGACAATGTGACGAGAACTCCAAGACTTCTGTCAAGTGAGACTTGCATGCTAAAGCCTGCTCGATCAGTTGTTTCAATACATCTTCCTCTTCCATACTGAAAATATTTTACAACCTCAACATTCAATAAACCTCTTTTCAAAATAATTCGTGAGTTGCATTTACCAAAATCTACCCTGAAGAGATGCAACAAAACTTTTGGAGCAGTAAAATTTAACTTTTATTCTCAACAACATCATGGATTTTCTCAATCAAATCCAGTCTGGGCATCAATTTAGGAAGAAATCCAACTTCCTGCAGATAAATATTTCGTTATATTACATTTTCTATCCCCGTACTTCGAGTATGTCTATTTAGTCCTAGTACTTAAAAATGTTTCAATCATACTCTTAGATTATAAATTGCACTTACCTTTGGTCTTTTTGGGATGAATATTGTTTTTTTTTTTCAAAAAAAAGGAGGAAAGGAAAGGCAGACACAGCACTTTACTTTTCTAGATTTAGATTAGATGACATATATTTCATTAATCTAGTAGCCAAATGAATGAACATAACTGTCATCGAGGCTGATAACTTAGAGTAAATATTTTAGGAAATCTGTTGGATAGATATAATTGGTAACCTATCCAACACCATTATTTACCCAATTGATTTCTCAGACTATTTGTCCTAATTTATCAACCCTAAATTTATTCCTCGTTGTATCTGCTGAATCATTTCTAACACATCCAACTGGCTACTAAATCAATGAAAAATCCAAGTCACCTCATCCAAACTTCCAAAAGTTGAGTGTTATGTCAGAATTTTGTTTATTGATCTTAAAGATAGGGATCAGAAGTAAGAAAGCATAATTTAAAGTATCAAAACGTAACTAAAAAATTTTAAATGCTGGGTAAGTAGACACCATGCTTGAAGTACACAATTTAACCTAAACATTTCTCTGTTGCTATTATGAAATTGGAGCTGGAAGGAAATAAAAGTGATACTGAATGGGTAAATCGATCTCTGGGAAAGGCTGGGGATTTGGTTTATTTGGTTGAAGCTACTTGGAGCTCTAATTATAATCTTTTGTGATTAATCCCCAACTCTTATCCATACCAACTGGAGCTCTTTTTTTTAATCTCCTTCGAATTCCAATTTGTCATCTCCCCCTTTCACTATCTTTTCGATTAATGGAATGTCACTCAAAAAGAAAGAAGTGCTTCTCTGCCCTTTCGTTGGTGATTGTTGGTCAATCTTGTGATAATTTTTGGTTTGAGATGATGCTTCGTGAGAATATTGATGTTGCAATCTCCCAACTCTTACTTGGTACCCCTACCGTGGTAAGGCCAGAACAATTTGGTCTAATGTTTGTTTTTGTTTCATCAGCTAGCAGATAAGCACCACTGCACCATTTTGTGCCATAGTTTTAACACGGTCAATTTTTAATTTGTTATCCATTGGTTAAGGGTTCGTTTGGAAATTAGGTCTAAAAATAAAAAACAACTTTTTAATATAGAAAACTAAACAGGCAGTCTTTTCCTCCTCAACAGACAATCATTTTGGTTTGGCTTTGTTGTTGAAAGTTTTTTCAGCATCTGTCATTTTAGCTTTTTGATATTTCTTTGGCTTCAGATCTCGTTTATTTCTTTGTATTTTGGNTTTTGCTTCCTTTGGGAGCTTGTATCCTTGAACTTTTTTTTCCTTTTCATATTATCAATGAAAGTTTGTTTTTGTTCGAAAAGAAATATATAGAAAACTAAACAGTTTTCACGACCTAAAACAGAAACTTTCACATGATTTTCTTTTGAAGTTTGTCAGTTAATTTCTTATTTATGATTATTACTGTTTTTCTACATATAGCAATGGTTAAATGAAAATTTTAAAGTTAATCGGTAAAAGAAATAAATGAAAAATAACAATAAAAAATCTCTCTAAATCATACATAAATTTGAAACAAACATAAAAATAGTTTTATTTTAGTCGAAAAAATAATCTTAAAAAATAACTCGTTGAGAATACACCCATAGTAATAATAGAATTATAAATTGGGGGAGCAACCAGAGGTGATTTGATGGGTCAATAACATATGGACACAACCAGAAACCTCAAAAAATAAAGATAAAAAGCTCGTTATCAAAAAAGCTGATTACCAGACACAGAAATTCACAGCTTCAGATTTGAGCTTAATAAGAATTTCTAGTTCAGGACGATTTGCTGCAAATCTCTGAAATAAGAAAATATCAAGACAAATACAATGAGTTTTCCAAAAAGGATGATATAGAGAATCTAGATAAAGAGAGAGTGAGAGAGAGAGAGACAGCCATACCAGCGGACCTTCACTTTTATCAATTGATACACCCCTTAAGCTACAGCAATACGGGCAAATAAACACATCTGCATTGCTTGGATTTTCTCGTTCTTGTCCTAGGCACTGCAAATGGTAGCTGTTTCCAAGAACACCTATAATGGTTAGTAACCAAATTGTCCTTATAGAAATTCTATAAATAAATCGATCACGGGCAATATAATAAAATCATAAATTCTCTTATGCTGTATGCATGCATGGAGTAGGAACATATGTCATCATGCTGTATGAATATATGGACATACATACGCATGCATGTTTGCAAGGATGAATATATGTCTGTATTCATGCATGCCCCAATCTATGTTAAGAGTGTTTGGATGATTTTAGGGAGCAGTGTAGTTAGGTGGTATCAAAGAAAATCTGTTGGGTTTAAGCATGACTCCAGCGAGTTCATCAGTGTTTTTATTTTATTTTATTCTTTATTTTATGAGTAATAGAGCTTCCATTGAGAAATATAAAAGAAGACAAAAGGGAATACAAAACGACAACTCAAACAAAGGAGCCAAACTAGCTAACTATACAAAAAAGGATTTCAATCCAAAAAGATAATACCTAGCAAATAATTACAAAAACCTTTAGTAATCAAGCCCAAAGAGAAACTCTAGTCCTAGCTAGGGACCAAACCTTCCCATAAGATCTCTTTTTTTTTTTAACAAGAAACAAACTTTTCATTGATAATATGAAAAGGAAGAAAAAAGTTCAAACAGAACATAGAAACTAAAAACCCATGAAATAGATGAGATTTGAAGCCCAAGAACAAATGCTAAAAAACTATTATCAATAAAGCTTGCCAATTCAAAAAGGACTAACTGCTGAGGAGGAAACCAAAACAATGATTTAACACAAGTTGATTGTCAGAAGAAAAGAAACTGAAACCTCCCTCCACCAAGAGAAGACACGAAAATGACAATAACTCAACCCTCAGAAATGCTGCAAAGCGGAACCAACCAAAAAACCTGTTGCCCATAATTAAAGCCTACCTATTCAATGATTGGAACTAGGGTAAGGCCTACATCTTCTAGAAACCCATTGCCCATTGGAAGAATTAAACATTTTTTGGGTAGTGGTCCTTCCAAATAGTATCATTAGCAAATTGAAGAAGCGAGATATAAACTCTATTTCTACCCACCTGAAAACCCTCAATCACCCCTTTCTCCACTCACCTTGGAATCACTCTACTAAAGATATCCATAACAAAAGGAAATAAAAAAGGAGATCTCCTTGCCTAAGACCTCTAGAAGCATGAATCCTACCTCTCCATCTACTATTGAGAAGAATGGAGTGGCTAACCGACCATATACAATCCTAGATCCAAGACCTCTACTTATAACCAAAGCCCTTCTTCCCTAGAACCTTATTGAGGAAATCCCAGTTAACATGGTCGTAGGCTTTCTCAAAATCTATCTTAAAAGATGACGCCCTCCCTCTGACTTCTATATTCCTCACTGGCAATTGATCCAAAATTTTAATCCCAACGATAAAAGCCCTTGAGTATCAGAGATCGTACTTGGGATAACCTCTTGTAATCTATTGGCAAGAATCTTGGCAATAATTTTATAAAAACTCATAACAAGGCTAATGGTTCTGAACTCTTACACTTTCCTCAGCTTATCTTTTTTAGTAATAAGACAGACAAAGTTTCTGATATAGAACCATCCAGAATACCTCTCTCATGAAATTCCTTAAACACCTCCTCAAGCTCCTCTTTTAACACAATCCCAATTATCCTAGATGAAAGCTAAGGTAAAACCATATGGATGGAGGGAGCCTTCTTCTGGATTACATGGAGGGAGCGAAACTCCATACTTTCAATGAAAAGTCCTTCCCTACAAGAGGTTTTTTGCTTCAATAGTCTTCGCTGTCATTACGTGGTGCAAATGTTCCCCCTTGTTTCACGTCAACCTTGTATATTTGTCTATATATATAGACTTTAATAATGAGAATACATCACATTGGATTCTCTCCAACCTTAGTCTCTACACAGAGAAACTGAAAGCAACTCAAAACCAATCAAAATAAGAGTTCAAATAGGACAAGTGACAAGATTAGCAATTCAGAAAGAAAAGTAAGATTCCTGCAAAACCCAAGTGCCACAAGCAAGCTGAGAGAGAAATCGAAGGTTGATTTGGAGGGTTCGGTGCCCTCAAGAGAGCCAGTTCCACTAGAACAGAAGTGTTAGTGGCAGCAAGCAAAAAGTTTGGGTCAAAAGAACAAGCCCTATCCAAGTGCAAAGTCGAACAAGAAGAAGTCCACGAGTGTTGGAATCCTTGCAAGATAGTGCCAATAAAGCTTAGAACGAAGGGAGTAAAAGTTGGTGTGGTTGGTTTCTTTCGGTTGCAGTCTGTTTATTGTGGAGTAGAAGTTGCTACAAGTTTGTTCTAAGATATGAAATATGATCATTCTTACTGTACAGTTTAGAGCTTGCTTCTATTTGAGGAATCTTTGTTAGTATATTTAACAAGTTATCAGTTGAAAATTTTGGGTTCTAGCACTTTGGCAAAGTAAAATTTACCTTACCTTTCTTTACATATTGAGCAAATAAAAAGCTGCCGATCCTGCAAGTCATTGGAGCCACACACACATAAGTTTTGATCCGTGTAGAGCAATGACTTCTCGTATATGTATAAGGATCTGTCCAGTGATTTCTTTATCTACATGACAAATATGATATTAGAAATTCCTTCAAAAAAAAAAATGTATGATCAGCTTTCAATGAGAAAAAGTACTATTATTTCATCAGAACCTCTAGTAGACGACCAGGCAAAGAATTCTCATCCTCAGAAGATGTTTGCATGACATCCCCCATACATTTTTTCCACTTTTCAATCTTTTCAACTTCGGAAAAAATTAAATGTAGCTCGGAGCAATTGAAGGAAACGATGTCTCCTTTTTCCTGGATGTTAAAAAGTATAAGGTGATGTCCACCTATTAAATCATTGTAGAAGAATCAAGCAAAATGACATACCTTAAGCTTAAACAACAGAGACCATGATCGTTCAGCATGCTTCATAGCGAAAAATTGACTTACTTCTTCTTTCCACAACCTACATGACAATAATAGCCATATATAAGTAGGCAATAGATCTAAGGTATGATGTAACCCAACAAGAGAGAAATATGATTTACTCAATACTTGAATGATCTAATGATCTAAGGGGAAAGGCCTCTTTATATAGGAAAAGCCCCCAAACAGAACTAACAAACACATTAGGATATAACTAACCCAACAAGACTAACTGACAGACCTAAACAACCCTTCAGCTAACTAACTAACTAATATATTAATATGGATTACATCAAGGTACTTCTGAACAATCAGAGATATACACACAGTTGGGGGTTCACTAACATATACAAATGCATATTAAATTTCAGAAATTATTGTCATTTTTTTCTGAAAAGTTAATAAACAGTTAAGTAACTTAACAAATTACAGTAAAACAGCTAGATCAGAAAGACGATGCTGACACTTTCTGCTGTCTTTGACGAAGAAAAAGTTATTGATGTAGGTTTTCATGCACGTGAATTCAAAAGTCTTAGCAAGTTTTAGATGAAGCAGGAAGACACATACATACATGCCTACAAATATGAATGTTTGTCTGTATGTATGAAAATTTGAATTGTCCATACATTCAACTCACAAAATCTCATCCAACAAAAACAGGAATAAGAAGAAATTAATAAGTCAAAGGACAAGAAAAATCACTTGTGCTTCTGAATAGCATTTACTAGTTGACCAATCATGGCTGAAAAGTTGATTCTGATACTCTGCAAGTAGAAGACATTCAAACCTCTAAAAACAGAACAAACATTAAGAATCTAAAAGAAAATTTAAAACCCTTACATTTTATATGTTGGGCTGAAAGAGAAGGATGGTACCTCAAAGCTGGAAAGTAATTCCTCAGCATCACTCAACTTTCTTCGTTTAGAATTGCATGTTACAGGAATCACTTCTAAGGCTCGCTTCAGCCATTTGACACCTTCCATCAATAAGCTCCACATAACACCAGAGGTGTATAAACATGAATTATCCTCTTCAATCCCCAACAAGCTCTCAACATCCTGCCATAAAATCATAGTCTTTTCAGTTAAATGGATTGCAGGTCCAATCCAACATTCCTTCCCTCGACTCACGTAGAAGTGTTCCGTATCAAAAATAAATAAATACAACATGGTTCGAGTCGTTCGACAAACTTTCAATTCTACCTGATAAGAAGGAATAGTATGGCAAAGAGAAAGAACTTTATTGCACCAGATGAGCGTAGAACGAGCACTTTGAAGTCTGGTAATCTCACAGAAGTCGTAACCAAGAGAAAAACCGTCTGTAATAATAGTATTGATTCTATCAACTAATTGTTCAATCTTAGAAACAAGACAATTGCTCAATCCATCCCCTATATCACTCGCATTGAAAAGATGATCAATATCTTGCAATAAAGAGTTCGCTTCATGTTTCCACTCCTCACAGTTTCTCAGAACCATGGCAAGCATTCTACATTCTTCCAAAGTGACCTTAAGGAACTTAGACTGAGAAACCAACTCCTGCAAAATGGAGAGTACGTCAAATATCAAAGTCCAGGTACTAAAAAAAAATATACCATACATGGAAGAAAACAAGAACCTTTAGTGTTTCAATTTTCAGTTGCGATCTTGATGAAGATGACATGGGGACAACAGATTCTAAGAAAGGCTTTGAAATAGTTAACCAGGACGTGGCCAAGGATACTTCAGTCTTGACATCACGAAGGGAAGGTAGTATAACACGTAAATCTTCAGAAGTCCTAAACATTTTCAGAATTAAAATTTGTGACAGTTTGCACAAGAATATTGAACCAATAAAGCATATGTTTTTATTTATTAACGAGAGGGAGACTGGAAACCTTATAATCTCTTCAAAATCAGATAACTGTGCCCCATGCGCTAGAAAATCCATGGCCTTCTTCTCCCAACTCATTGCTGAATGAAGAACTCCATGAACATCAGCAAACAATTTTTCCTCGTCAATTTCTAATCTGGAGAAGAGGGAACTCAAGAATTTACAGTCATTTATAATAGCAATAACCAATGTTTTAATGTCATAGTTCTCATGAATTCCGAAAAAAATGTCTTATACAATATCACTTACTCTACAGCCTCCTCCATCAATTTCTGCATGAAATCCATAGTAACCTTGGTATCGCATAACTGCATCAAAGTTCCATCAAATTCATGAGGAAAAAAATAACTTCGTCAACATGATAGTAAAATTGAAGAGACGATAAATGACTGAAAATGCCTAAATACATTCACATGCCAAATAGTTTAAGTGTAACACTGACCCACCTTCTGAGCTTTTTCCCTGACAGAAGCCTTCTTCAACTCAACCTCAACTAAAGGTAAGTCATCAACTGTCTCAGCCCACCCCAAAAAAGTCCAAGAAACAGAAGGCAAACTACATTAGCACTAGCTAAAAATTATAAAATGGATGGATATGTTAACTTAGCTAGTACCCAAACAAAGTGGAGTGGGGAACAAGAAATATCATGGCTGGTTGAAGCAATTTGTCACAACTGATTTTATCATTTTGTTCCCCGTGTGATATTTTTCTAAAAAACTAGTACCCAAATAAAAGAATTAGCACATGAACAAACCTTTTATAGTCAATGATAATCCATCTCTTAGAATGCAATTTAATTCTTCAATTACATTATGTTGATCCTCCCGTTCATGGACATTAACCAAAACAGTATTAAGACGAGCATTCCATGAAACAGCATCATTATGATACTGTCTTAGAAGCTTCAGTTCAGGTATATTAACAGCAAAACTGTTGGATTCTTGAAGGAACAGTTCGACAGTCTGCAAGACATAACTCAGAAAGATACATGTCTCAAATTACCAAATATCGAATTGAGGTGAAAAAGGAATGACAAATAACAAAGGTAACCTTCAAGTTCATGGGAGCTTTCATAATTTCTGCACATCTAGAACGATGCAGTTCAGCTTGCCTTATTAAATCCAGTACCATTTCTGTCTCTGGAAGCTGGATGCTGAGTTCCAAAATCTACTTGAAATGAAACCAGGTATTTTGATAAATATGAATAGATATGAAATCCATCAAGATCAAAAGCAAACAAATTTATTAACAAACTAATAAATGGTTAAATCACCTTAAACTTCAACTTGTAAAGAATCTCAACCTCAAAAGCAGCAGGCTGATTCTCCAAGATTGCTCTGACACTTTCTATGCAAGACTAATATATCACAATTAAAGAGCATTAGAACATAAATGAATGGAGACAGAAGCATAATCCTGAAAATAAAGTTCATCTCGATCATACCCATCAGCAAAGTTGTATATAGATCAAGTACTTGACAATGATGTCCTATGAATTGTAAACATCAACTAGATCTTTATTTTATATAAGGAACAAAGAATAGTATTAATCAAAAGAGCATATACTAAAAAGAGGAGATGAAATATCCCCACAAGACACCAACAGGCTAAAACAGCTTCCAAATTGGCATAATTTTTCTTTTTTTTTTAACACAAAATTTCAAAATAAAGATTTGTATGTTAAGAA
>NW_019104490.1:2824913-2886568 GCF_001995035.1 Momordica charantia
TAGATACAACTCCACCTTAACAAGACCAAATAAAAGCACAGCAAACCAAAACCTCAAAAAAAAGGTGAAACATAGCTAAGAACAAAGTGTCGTCCTGGAAAAATAAGAAGCTAAGCTCTGTCTATCAGAACAAGAGTAATACCCACTTGGTTGAAATAATCTCACAAATCTTTGGAGATCGAACATTCGATGAATAACTCTTGCAATGAGTCATCTTCAAACGGTAAACAAGATTTTCTTTATCTTCAGCCTCATTGAATAGAGAAGCAAGAACATCTTCAGAGAAAACATCAAAACCACTAGCAATTGAGCTGTGTATCTTCAGAAAGAAGGCATCAAGAGGAAGAATAGAGATTCATGAGGTCTCAATAGGCTCTCAGGGTTAGAATCATCCCTTATAAAAATTCTCTGATTTCTCTCGAACCACGAATGCCAAAGATTAGCAAACATTTCCATTGGTTCGTAAATTCTAGTTTGACCAGTGAGATTGGGCCCTAGTAACTTAAGCTCTTTTTAAGTAGTTACATCTGTTATGAGAAACATCCTACTAATGAACAAGATTATAAATGAAGGATTGAGTGATTGGGCCATAGGTTCTTCGCCCATCAAGTGAGGTAGGTCACTTGAGTCGTAATCCTAAGAGCATTAAGTATTTTTTGGTAAGAAATAATTTCATTGATGAGTGATAAGAGCATTAAGTATTAGAATCGGAAAAATTGAAAAGGTTATGTTAAAACTCTATAAGTGGAGATAGACCCATTTACGAAGATGCAATTGAAAAGATAATGTCGCGATTCCAGCTGCTATATGCTTTGTCCAGCAGAATCTCAAGACTCAAGACTCAAGCCTCTTGGTTCGTAAAGGCTCTGCCAAAGAAAATATTGAGCAACTGATTTGTAAACATAAATTCAAAAAAGGCCAAGACCTTATGGCTTAATTTATTAAAAGCTTTTTGAGCTTGAATAAAAAGTATATTCAAAGAAAGAAATAAGAGTAAGGGAGAGGTTCTAGATCTAGCAAAATCTCATGCCCAAGGTGGTGTCCACTTTCCAACTTTTGTTTCTATACTCCCTTTGTGATTAATTCAAACTGGAGGGATCATCCTGTAACTCTTATAGGAAGTATATAGACCGATTGGTTATAACTTTTCACTTCATCTAGCCTCCGAGGGACAGCCCAGTTGGCAAGGGCTTGGAGTCTCTTGATCATATTGGCTTAGAGGTCTCAAATTCAAACCTTCTGGTGAGCTTAATACCAAAAATTCTTGATTTCTCCCGAGTCCAAACCTTGGGGCGGGCGCGAGTGCCCTGGGTACAGGGAGCAACAACTCCCAATTATCCAAAAAATAACTTTTCACCTCATCAATGAAAAGTATTTCATTTCAAAAAACAAAAACAAGAGAAGAACACCAAACTAACAAATTAACTCATAGGAAACGAGAGACATTTGAAGCCCTCAATGTCATTGGCTTTCATAACTTATCGATCAGTTTCTTCAATGAATAGAACAATAGTAATATAGAAAGGAGTTATGGGACCACCTTGTTGGACAAAACAACTAATTAAATTTTTTTAATAGGAAACAACTGATGAAGTTCAATAATCAAATGTGTCATATATTGAGAAAAAAATATATATGCATTTCCTGAAGTTTTCAAAATATAGCCATCAATAGCACAAAAAAATATGTATCCCACGATTTTCTTAGTTTTCCAGGTTTGTTCCCATACCCAAACATCTTGGGCAAAGAAGAGATGTGGTTAACTTCAAACTATATAGAACAATATAGAAGAAAATTGTACCAAAAGATAAAAAGAGTACCTTTGCTATTGATATTTTTTCTGATAACTTCTCACTTTCTTTGATATGGATGGGAAAGACACACACTCTTGAGTATAAAATTTCCCATTTAGAAACCTGTAGTAAAAGCGCATAAAATTGGTGTAATCGATCCACAAAAAAAAAAGAAAAGAAAAAAAGAAACCAACATAAAACAATCTTAAATTACACGTGTAAAAGAAAGACATCAAGCAATGTAGCCCAAAAGTAGTTACATTAGGGGATGTTGATAGGGCATTATCAATATCCTGAATCAACATCTTTGCTTCTTCAACATAATCCTGTAAGATAAATCAAAATTTTGTGACAAAATTAGCACTTAGCAGACAAAGGGCCACACAAGGAACTAACAAGTCATGCAGTATCGTACCAACCTTCAACTTAAGATACCCAGGATGATTACATGACTTTGGGGGTAGACTCAACAAATCATATACATGATCCAAGCAAATTTTCTCTAAATTTCCAGAATGATGATGTGACCACGCTTCAATTTTACAAAGGGAATCTCCAATGCCTTGAACCCACTTTTGAGTTTCATCCAAGTTTCTTACCACATCACGGACCTATGAGATAGTCCAATACAGACAAAAGTAAATTACGACAATGTGTTGCATGCAAGTCTGAGAGAAAAATAGCCATGAAGGACTTGGAACATACACTATCCATGTCATGACCAGCCCAAAGAAACTGCTCGGCTTCTCTCAAAGCCTTAACATATGCCTCATTTGAGAATGGATCTTGAAGAATCTTACTCGAATGCAGTAACCACTTTTCTGCAAGTTGAGCCAGAGTAACACGACCACCCTTGACCTACATGCATTAAATATTTTTCTGGTCTTAAGGCTTCTTTGTCTTGTGAACAGATGACCATGATAGTTCATCTCATGCCTCAATTTCTTTTATTCAAAACAATTCTCTAAGACCTCCAAATAGGCCAATTTTATCACAGTATAAATCAGGGGGTAAAGGTTAATGTATCTCACAATTTTAAGAAGCTCATAAACCTCTATTTTATACTAATTCTTTTACAGAACATACAAAAAAAGCAAGAATTCATTTTTTTTTAGTACAACATGTAGGGGGTGGGAGATCGAACTCACAACCTCTTAGTTGGAGATATATGTCAATTACCGTTCAGCTATGCTCGCTTTGACAAAAAACAAGAATTCATTGACAACAAAACTTCAAATAATTTCAATATGAAATGTCATGGTTTTTCTTAGTAAAATAATAAATTAGTAATATAAAAAATAACAGTTAGCCTATAGGATAAGACATCCTAACAACCAGAAATGACAAACCTCTACTATTTGGGTTTCAGAAGAGGTCCTTTCAAGAGGGGAGTTCGATAATTGGGTGAGTTTGGTGTAGATTTTGGATCCGGTTGTCTTAGGGGAGGGGGTGGATGACGCGTTTGGTCCGGTCCTTGGAGGTTGATGGTCGGTTCACTACTAAATCCTCTTTTTTGAACTTGAGGTAAATTTCCCCCAAGCTAAAGTCCCCCCTGATTAACAGTATTTGGAAAGAAAGACTCCTAAGAAATTCAAGGTCTTTCTATGGTCCCTAGCCCATAGATTGTTGAACACCCACGAGCGGTAAGATGCCCTAAATGGAAGCTCTCCCCGTCTGCCTGCTGTCTATGTTTGGGAGATGCTGAGTCTTTAGACCATCTGTTTTTACATTGTTCTTTTGCTGAAAATGGGTGGTAGCTTCTGTTTAAGATTTTTTATATCTCAACTTATTTGCCCAACTCTATCGAAGACTGGTTGCTAGAGTGTTTTCAAGGGTGAAGCTTTAAATGAAAGTTTAAAGAGTTGTGGGATTGTGCTTTTAGAGCCCTTTATGGAATATTTGGTTGGAAAGGAACCTTCGGTCTCTCTACGATAAACCTAAATCTTTTAATTCTTTTTATGATAGTGTTCATTACGGCATCTTATAGGTGTCATACGAAGAGGAAATTCTTTTGTAATCACAATCTTTCATTGATTTTACAAAATTGGAGAGCTCTCCTTTGCTAGTTTCTTTTGTAAAGGGACACACCGTCCCTTGTCCTTAGGCTACTCTTTTGTTCTTTCTTTTAATGAATCATTTCCTATCAAAAAGAAAAATAAATAAAGGAAACCTTCATTGAGTAACCGTCAAAGTCCCCAACTTCAACAGATGGTTTTTTAGTTTTTAAGTCCCCAACTTTAACATATTACCTCGTACCCCACCTACTTTCCTACTTCTAATTTGGTTTAGATATAACCACAAATGAAACAATACCTAGATCAAGTTTACCCAAACACTCATGATGACTACCTATTTCAAAGCAAGATGCTCTTGACAATGCACCCACTAAATAATTCAAAATCTCGATGGTAAAGAAACTAAAATTGTCCTAAACCCAAGCAGTTGAACCTCAATACCTACACTTCCGACATCTAATTTTGGAACTAGAGACAAGCAAGATCTCTACAAAGACCCCACTTTTATAGGGGACTCTTAATGGCTTTTCTACCATTAGCTTCAAGCTTCAAAAGTTATGCTCTCTTTTATCACTCTTTTTTAGCCCAAGCGAGAGTTGATCTTTTTGATGTTACAAAAACTTATTCAATACTAGATTTGAAATGAGAGTCTCGAGAAATCCAAAGATGATGAGAATTAACAATGGCTCCCTAACTCAACCAAGTCAACACCGTGATTATTAACAACTGGAAGGCCTTTTTGTAGCCGGTTTTTATGGGAGGGGTTGTCTCTACCCCTTGCCCTTAGGTTGTCTTTTTTTGTGCAGTTAATACATCCTTTTTTGGTTTCTTATTAAAAAAAAACACCAAGTCAACACCTAGAAACATTCTCTTCAATAAATGACAACTTAAAAGACTTACTTGCCCCTAAGGGATGGATCCGTTGGCAAGGGTGGTCTCTTAGTAAAGTTTGAACCTTTCGATGACCTTAATACAAAGAACCCTTGATGTCTCCAGGTCCAGACCTTGGGGCGGACGGGGTGCCCTAGATATAAGGGAACAAAGCTCTGACTCCCAATTCTCAAAAAAAAACTTAAAACACTTACTTTCAATCATATAAGAAAAAGGGCCATGAACTGTATTTCACATAGCCATTATTTTAAAGAAAACATAACTGAAATTCTCAAATTAAAACTAAACATGTGAAGATGAGAAAGGGGATTGAAGGGAGAAAGAGAAGAGCACAGTGTCTTTTAAAGCACTCACAATCATCTAGCAATTTAAAGAAACAAAATAATTGAACATTTAAACCTTTCTTGTCAAAGTACATCGTTCAGTGAAGCATAAGCCCGCTGGTCGCAAATCCTTACTTTCAATTGCCTCCCCAGAACCACATCTATCAATTATAGCAATCAAATCATATAATTCTGCAAGTGTATAACGATAACGAAGGCGCCGCCTGCTGTACTTGCATTCACAAAGGTGTTGCCAGTGCTGCCAGTAGCAGAGAAACATATAATCAGATCAACATAGGTAGAAGATCCTCCACACATAAATCAAAACAACAATCCAAGTCAAGTAAAAGTGTTGAAATTTAACTAGTAAAATATAAACTTTTTTGACAGTTCAAAGCCACTTGACCTAAATAACAATTTCAAAATACTACTCTTTTGCTACTACTTTCTATGAGCATAGATTTCAAAAGGCGCCCAAAGGATAAGAGACACTTGATAAATAAAATTCCCTAACAATACAACTCTGGAACGAGGAGTTCATTAGTCCACACACCTCCAAACATACAAAAGCAGATCTCCTACAACGGCAACCTACAGCTGAAAGAAAAAGGTACTTCTTACAAATAATGCATGTTGGATCCTGCAACAACAACAGAACGTCAGTCAGAAACAAGCTTCTTAAGATAGTGACATGAAATATCAGATCAGACTACGATACCTCCTCAGTACTTATATATTCAGGGCATTTTCGAGGGGGCAACGGAGAAGATCTGATTATACCACTTTTCCAAAGTTGTTCTCTCCAGATTTTCTCCTTGGAATATATCCTAAGTAGCTCTTTCTTTAGGTAAGGAGACACCCCGCCATTGCAGTCCATCTGCAAGAAATAGCGCAAATTGAGGGGGAAAGTAGCGTGAATCGGAAAATGAAACAGAATCATACACTGACACTGATGCTAAGTTAAGTGATCAATTAAGGACATCTTAAAATGCTGCTGAGTCACTAAAAGATAATACAACCAGTTTAAGAACAATTTCAGCACTAAAAGCTCGTGTACAATAAATTTCATCCCAAAGCTAATAAGAATGATTGAAAATTTGAAGAAAATGCAATGATGATGGGAAATGAATAATTATCAATAATACTAAGTTTGTGCGTAAATAAAAGGCTACTGCTACTTGAAGTTACTGAAAGAAACCACAAATTCAGAGAACAGACCCTCATTAATCTTTTCACACTAATAAACTATAAGATTATCACCATTGATGAAGTAAAATTATAAACAAAAGGTGAAACTTACAAGTGTACAGTCAATAGTCATAACCAATTTTGAAAGCTGTTTCTTACTATTCCTAAAATCAAAGTCAGTAAGGATTTCTTTTCTCGATAGGGACTAACTTATCGACCACGGTGAAGTGGTACTCACACAAAATAAAACCCTAGGGGCAGGGGGAAGAGAGAACCCCCTTCCAAGGAAATTAATTACATGATTGCCCTCCAATTGTGAAGGATCATTGTAAGGCTGTAATTAAAAAGAATTTACTTTTTGTATAGCACCACCAAGTAGCGATAAGTTGGAAACTACTAGAAAAGGATTCAAAACTCGCTTCCCTATTCTCAAAGAGCTTTTGGTTTCTCTCCATCCAAATTCTTAATAGCAAGTTACTGCATACTACCAACGAAAAATGCAACTGGTGTTTAAGGCATCCACAACTTAGCTCAACAACTAATCATGGTGCAGCAAAAGAAAAAATGTGAAGTATTGCCCTTAGCATTTTAACGCAAATGCATCAAAATTAGGTGAGAGCATAGCACAGTATAAAACCTTCGTTGAGATCTCATAGTTATGCTAAAACCACCAAACACTAAAGACTAGATGAAGAACTCAGGGTGTGTTTGGTTGGTGATCAGAAAACAGAAATTTGAAAACAAGGGATTCAATGAAAACCAGAGTTGTATTTTTTGTTTTCAGTATTTTCATATATGTGTTTTGTAGCAGATTTGATAATTGAATTTCAATTTAAAAAATTGTTCAACGTGTGTTTAGTAATATATTTGTAAACTAGAAGTAGTTACAAACTAAATTTTAGTTTAATTTAAACTTATATTAAAAATTTACTAACTTTTTGTTATATATAGTTTGTATAATTAATATTTTTCAAGGTTATATAATTTAGAATACCTTATATTTTACCTGTTTTTTAATTTTAACAAACATAAAATGAGTTTATAATATGAAATAATATATTTATCAAATTTATCATTTGATGTAATTCTACACCTTAAAAATTTCAAATCTGAATCTAAAGACACTGAAAACATTAAAAAATCGTTTTCAGAATTTCTATTGTTTGGATCACAGAATTCGAAAACAGTTTTAAGAAACGAATCTCCAAAATTCTGCCAAACGCGTATTCGCTGAATCCATTTGATTCAGTGAATCTGAAAACAAAAAACAGAATTCGGATTTCCAACCAAACAGGGGGCTTTTTGCTCCCAACTCCCAAGTTGCCTAGTGAAAGATTGATATCCAAATCTGGGTGTGAGTTGAAGACAATAATCAAAGAACAACTTACAAGTGAAACAAATCAAAGAATACAAGGCCATATTTTACATCAAACTAATGGAATTTAGAAGCGGAAGGTTCAGAAAGCTCCATGCATCAACCTTAATTTACCGATCAGTCCTTAGCAGAAGTCTTTAAAAATCTGTTTGGTTCGAATACAGAACCTGCTGATCCTTGATGAATTACAGAATAGTAATTTCATCAATCAGGAATTTGATTAGAACTTGACCAAGCCAAGTCGATTCTTCTGTCCGAAACCAGCCTATTCCTCCTTATTTTGAAGCAGTACGGATTACCCTTCTTCTTATTACAGTCCCTATGAAAATTCTCTCTTGGAATGTAAGGGGGCTTTGTGACTACAAGAAACGGCTGAAGATTAAGGATTTTATATTAAAGCATTGCCCTAATATTGTACTTCTTCAAGAGTCTAAAATGCAGCAGCAAATTGGACATGGAGATACTTAACAGGAAGACCCAGCCTATGGAAAAACATGATCGGGGCGAAATATGGGAAATCTCTAATTCTCTAAATGAGCCTTGGGCTTGGCCAAATCAACCATCTATAATCTATAAAGGCCCTTGGGCAGGCATCTCTAAATTCATCAGCAACATAAAAAATAAGTCCTTTGTAAAATTGGCAATAGCAGCTTGGCTAGCTTCTGGCATGACAGGTGGGCTTCCAACGCCTCATTGATTGAGGATTTTCCCCAGCTTTACTCGCTCTCTACAAGGAAAGAAGCTTGTGTTAGCAAACTGTGGAATCAAAACACAACTTCATGGGCCAAAGCGAGCATAGCTTAGCAATAATTGATATATATCTTCAACCAAGAGGCAGTGAGTTCAATCCCCTACCCTCACATGTTGTACTAAAAAAAACACAGCTTCATGGGATCGTCCTTTCCATAGACCGCTCAAAGAGGAGGAATTATCAGAATGCATTGACCTAGAGCACAGAATCTCGATTGTACGATTTGGCCCATGGATCCCACAAAAACCTACACGGTTAAATCTCTCCTCAAACACCTTACAACTTTGCAAAACACTCCATCTCCCTTGTCATATGAGGTCACACGGGCAGAAAAGTATCCTAGAAAATTTAAGCTCTTTCGCTGGGAACTTAATCACAAAGCCATTAATACCCAAGACAGAATACAGAGAAGACTCCCAAAGATTGCTTTATCACCAAATGGTTGTATAATGTACTATAAGGAAGCGGAATCTCAAGACCATCTTTTTTTCACTTGCGAATTTGCCAACAGATTTTGGAGGTTCGTCATTGAAGTTTTTTATTGGCAAACCCCTTTCCATGCGAATATAAACACTCTGCTGCAAGCAACCTTGGGGGACACCCATTCAAAAAAACAAGAAGATTATGTGGTCACTCCTCATCAGAGCTTTCTTATGGAACTTATGGAGAGAAAGGAATAACAAAATCTTTAACAACAAGTCCCAGCCTTTCAAGTTTCAACAATTTTTGTAATTGGGTTTTACTTTTAGCTCTTAGCTAGTGTAAAAGTTACTTCTCTTCTTTCTCTAGCTACCGCTTAAATGACCTTATGAGAAATTTGAGGGCTCTTTTGTAACTTTTCGCTTCTCCTTTTGTATGTATATTTCATATTATCAATGAAATGTGTGTTTCTCCTATATATATATAGAGAGAGAGAGAAAGGAAGTTTTAGTTGGCTGCATTCAGAGATATAGCAGGCTTCAAAGATAAATTTTGGTGTATGGGGGCTGATTTTAATGTCCCTAGATGGTTGTCAGATAGATCTTCTGGAGGCAGAGTAACAAAGGCAATGAGAAAGTTCAATAAAATAATAGAGAAAATGGAGATTATGGAAGTTCCTCTATATGACAGTAGATATACATGGTCCAAGAAAGGGAATGAAAGTTCCCATTCATTATTAGACAGATTCTTTGTATCAAAAGAATCAAGTGTCTTTTTTATCTTTTTGCTTCTCACTCGCTCAGGAGTTTGTATCTTTGAACAATTTTTGTTCCTTTCCATCAATCAATGAAAAGTTTGTATCTTGTTAAAAAAAAAAATCTTTCATAGTATTAGACAGAAAGGGATAAAACTAAGGTTTAGGTAGAAAGGTAGAAGACACGCATCAAAGCACAATTTTTAAAACCTTGCATCGTCCTTTTTTCCCTTGATATCTATAGTTTCGGGTTCCACCCACTGTTTCGCAAGAATAATTTGTATGCTCAATCATCAACTATAGGCGACAACAAAGACTTTCTTTCACTAAAAATTTCACTTGAAGGCTTTTTTTTTTAATAATAAACAAAGAGATTTCATTCAAAAAGAAGAGGAGCCCAAAAAAAAGGTAAGAAATACAGCCTAGAGGCAGAGGGTCGGGAGGACCCTCTCCAAAGAGACTAAGCAATCAAGGAATTCCAACCCTAAAGAGTCAAAAGAAAACCATAGTTACAAAAAATCTTCCTGTGGATCGATGCCCACCAAGAAGCCGTATGCTTTATATTCACACAAAAAGAGTCAAGAGAAGCCTCTTTCTCATCAAAAAGTCTATAATTTCATTCCTTCCAAAGCAGCCATGGAAGGGGTCGAGCACCACAATTCCAGAGAATATATGATTTTCCTTTTAGCAAAAAACCACTAAAGCCTTCAGCGATAAAATCATCTATTTTCTTCGAGAGAGAGAGCCAAGTCTAGGTGAGAAGCCAAGTAGTTCCAAGCTATAGTTGCAAAGGTACAATGAAGGAAGAGATGATCCACCGTTTCTGCACTCCTAACGCACATGCCACAACAGAAGGTGAAAGAGTCCACTGAGGTCATTTCCTTTGGACTTTTTCAGCTGTGTTTGTACCCTTATAAAAGAGAGTCCAAAGGAACACCTTTACCTCCTTTGGTACCTTGAAGTTCCAGATGATAGATGCGGTGGCTACATTTAACTTGGGAGAGGGGGAGGTAATTGCCATGAAGGCCGATTTCACTGAAAAAACACCCTTACTGTCTGCGTTCCAGCATAAGGAATCATTGCCTTGGCCAATAACCACTCCTTCAAGTTTTTCGGTAAACATCGCCCACCTATCAAGCTCTCTATCAAAAAGGTTCCTTCTCATGCCTATGTCCCATGTCATGGCCTCCGTATTCCAGCAATCTGCAATAGAAAAATCCTTCTTGGTAGAGATAGCATATAAATCCATGAAAAAGACAGATAATGGAGAAGAGTCTATCCATGTATCTTCCCAAAATCTAACTGAAGCCCCCGAAGTCACTTTGAAAGAGATGAATCTGCCGAAATCTGGTGTTGTTCTTTGTATGTCGATCCATGGTCTGCCTATGGAGGAATTCTTTGAGGGCTTGGACCACCAACCAAAAGGCTCTTCTCCATAAATGGCAGTAATTACCTTCCTCCAAAAACTGGTTTTTTTCATTTGCAAAACGCCACAGCCATTTCATTAAGAGGGCTATATTTTTGTGAGCTAGAGAACCTACTCCCATCCCTCCCTGTTGAGAAGGCAAAGCTGTCCAAGACCAATTCACAAGATTCCTGATCGGCCTATATCTTCCTCCGTTCCAAATAAAATCTCGCATGAGCTTTTCCATCGCATTTATCACTGATTTTGGAGCTTCTAGGATCGAAAAGAAATAAGTTGGGATGTTGTTCAAGACTGCCTGCGTGAGAATAAGCCATCCCCCTCTGGACAGCAGCAAAGAGTTCCATTTTTCCAGTCTTCTATGCATTTTTTCCACCACTGCTTCCCAAAAACTGAACTTTCGATGATTGCCTCCTAGGGTAACCCCAGGAAATTGAAAGGAAAAGATTCTATTTTGCATCCTAGGGTATTTGCCCAAAATTAAACTTCTGAATCGCTACAATTCACCCCAATCACTGCCGATTTTGCTATATTTAAAGAGAGACCCAACATCTGGAGGAAAATTTGAATGACACCCCACCAATTCTCCATATTCTTATGAGAAAAAGGACTGAAAATCAAGACATCATCGACATACTGAAGATGAGTAACTTCTAGAGTATTTGAGCCTATAGAGAACCCTTTGAGAATTTCTCTCTCATTGCAAAAGTGAATTAACCGGCTTAGGGCATCACCCACAATGGTGAAGAGGAAGGGAGAGAGGGGATCTCCTTGCCTAAGCCCTCTTTTGGCCAAAATCTTCCCTTTTGGCCTACCATTAATGATGACAGAAAAATTTGTAGAAGAAAGGCACCCTTGTATCCAATGGCACCATCTAAGGCCAAAACCTTTCGCTTGGAGGGCAGCATCTAAGAAGGACTAGTCAACTTTATCATAGGCCTTCTCAAAATCCAATTTTAAGAGAAAACCCTTCTTTTTCTCCTTTCTCCAACAACTGACAGTTTCTGTGGCTACAAGAATGGCATCTAGAATCTGACGACTTTCAACAAAAGCTGCCTGAGTATCATGTATTATGTGAGGAAGAACAAAGCCTGCTTGCTAGAACTTTGGCTATGATTTTATAGAGAGAGGTTACCAGACTTATAGGTCTAAATTCTTTAACTGATGTTGGATGAGTCTTTTTAGGGATAAGGCAAATATAAGTTTCATTTGTTCTTCTATTGACAATCCCCTTCTCAAAAAAGTCATGGAACACTTGAAACAGGACATTGGACTATAATCTCACCCACCCAAAAGCCTCAAGACCAACCAAAGGGTCTGCCCTTCGAGATCAAGCCTTGCATCATCTTCTTAACTATGCACAAAAAATGCCAAAGAAATCAGGGTATATCTTTGACTTTCATCTTCGAGATTATCACAGAACAGTGAATATAACTACAATTTGTATTTTTTTTTTCAGGTTTGCTAAAATATGTTTAATTAACAGGTCAAATTTAAAAGGTTGGATCTCTTGATGTCCCTTATTCAATGCAATCACTAGTTCCTTATATACAGTATATAGATAGCTAACTTGATTCAAAATAATTTTAAATGTCCAGAAATTTACAACCTTTGCTATCACACAGATAAGCTCCTCATGAGAAAAAACAGCAGGTTTGTGGTAAAGCTGATACAGTTCTTCTCCAAACCCACCATAAGGCATCCAGTCAGCAGGAGCAAAATTTACGGCCTCGGCACAATTTAATCCTGAAAATAATGAAGGGCACAGTTTATAAACCTAAGATTAGTTGCTGAACTAATCATCAAACCGTCTAAGTTAATTAAATCAAGGTATGTGAGCATACCAAGATTAAAACCCCCATGGAAGGATCTAGGAAAGGTCACAACAAAATTTCCAGGCTCCTGGCAGCAAGCAAACATGTCGAAAATGACATTAAAAAACCAATTAAGTATCTGTAAAAGTGATTAAAGGAGAGAGGAACAAATTTAACAGAAGCAAGAACAAGTCAACTTTAAATGTGTAGATGCTTGAACATATAACTGCATTCTTTTATTTCAAACCTGCTGTACAGTATAAACAGGAACGCCATTTTCTTGTAAGACAGACGGATTCAACATGGTGACAAGTTGGAAAAGCAAATCAGGTTGTGCATCAAAAAGATCAGGAAGGCTGTTCCGCATAACCTACAATCATGTAAAGGATGTACATTAATTTCACATGTATCTAATTCAATGGGAAAAGGGAAAAGAAATTCTATAACTAAAAATAAGATTACAGAGCAAGATGATTAACAATTTTAAGGAAAAAAATTACAAAAGGAAAAAGAAGTTCCAAAGATCCAAAAAATGTACACCGATATCAATTTTACCAAAGTACTCAAAACAAAATTCTTTGATAAAGGAATGGAGAGGAGAGAGAGAGAGAGAGAGGAAGGGAACCAAAAACGACTGTGCCTCAAGATCTTTCCATTGAGAAGAAATGAAGGAACGCAATACTATCATAATAGAATAGAGAGACAAGTTCATAATAAAAATATATGACATGGATGAGGAAACTGTATGCTGAAAAAAGATTCACTCAATTGCCTGCGCTCCTGGAAACAAAATACAACCATTGCTCTAGACAGACTAGGAATTAGAAGTGAACCAGATCTAATTCATAAATAGATGGTGCATAAATCAATATGTTATCTTAACAAGAAATACATAAGACATCATGTCTAATATTAAGCATCAAACGGCATCAATTCCCAGATACTAAAAGAAACATGATAATGGTTGAAACTCAAGTCTACAACAAAGTTCCAGCATACTAGCCTTTTTGGTCTAGGATTTAAAACTCAAGTCTGATAGGGAGACGTCAGATTTAGTGGCATTTTTGTCTTTATTGGGGGACTTCATTGTCAGCCCAAGTAGGAGGGATTTTTGCTTTTGGACCCCTAATCTTTCATAGGGGTTTTCTTGCAAATCTTTTTGTCCTTTCTTTGGTGGATTTCCAGCACCAGGATTCTTCTGCCTCCCAACATCCTACTTTTCCTTGGCTTTGGAAGGTTAAGATTCCCAAGAAAGTTAAAATTTTTGCTTGACGTCTTTTACATGACAGAGTTAACACCTTGGGTCAGATTTTGAGGCAGCCGTCCTTTCTGGTAGGGCAGTAGTGTTATATTCTTTGTAGAGGAGCAGTAAAGGACTTCGATCATCTTTTTAGAGTTGCCACTATGCCTCCTTGGTTTAGGATTGATTTTTTTAAGACTTTGGAATTTTTTTGGCTCATCCTAGAGGGTGTTCGGATATTATGGAGGAGGCTCTTATTCATCTCCATTTCGGGATAAAGGTAGTTTTTTTGTGGTGGGCTAAATTTTTAGCTTTATTGAGGGCTATAGATTAAGATGAATAAGAAGACTTAGGAGGAGTTGAGAGTTCCTATAGGACTATAGGAGGTTTGAGATCTTGTTATATATCACGTCTCTCTTTCAGCTTTTATGTCCAAAGCTTTTAGTAATTACTCCTAAAGTCAGATCTTTCTTGATTGAAGCCTGTTTTTAGTTTGGCTCCTTTGGTTGGGCTGTCTTTTTGTATGTCTTCCTTTTTTTTCTTTCATTTGCAATAAATAAACAAACAACAACCAAAAAAAAATTCAAATTTCCACCATGCTAGAGGAAAGAAGAAAACAAAGACAAGATTCATAAGCTAACAAGCAACGAGTGACATAAATTCCATGACATGCTTCCTCATCACAGCTTTATACAGCTATCATCTTCTTATCCAAAGAAGGTAAAATTTCTGATATGGAAGCTTAGCCACAACTGCCTTAGCACATTTGACAAGCTTCAGAGACGTTGCCCACAATGGTTTCTCTCTCCCTTCTTGGTGTTGTTTGCAAATCAGCTATGGAAACAAGCACTCGTATCTTTATTAGCTGCTCTCTATCAGCTTCCATTTGGACCCACTTCCTTGCAGCCTTTGGGTGGAATCGTTGCCTTCCAAATGGAATTACAGAATGGCTTAGGACAGTTTTTTTTATGCATCCTTTCAAGAAGGAGAAGGCTATCCTTTGGATGAACTTCAATAGGGCTTTCATATGGATGGTTTGGAAGGAAAGGAATTCCAGAATTTTCAAATATGTTGAACATGCTCCACAACAGTTGATTGATATTATTACCTTTTTGGCTTTATCTTGGTGCAAATGTGTAAATCCTTTCAATTATATCCAATTGGAGAAGTTTTTTGTAACTTCATTTGGATAGGCCTTTTTTGTATATTTCATGCTATAAATGAAATTTGTTTCCTATCCAAAAAAAAAATTCCATGACATGCATGCAAAAAGAGGATCCCCGAACAACAAAAATCTAGATGCATTTCAGTCTAAAAGAATCTAATCATTACCTTCTCAAAAGCACTAGCTTCACTACCAGGTACGCTATACCAGCATTTTGGGTCACCCCTGAAAACTCAAATGAGGTGAGAAGTAAATTTCCAACAAACGATAACCCAAAAAACATCCCAACTATATATACAATATATATAGGAATAGGAAAAAAGTATCTACAAGCTGGAAAGCCAAATCTTCAACCTGAAAATTTACTCAGATAATTAATGTAGCCAGGACAAAATAGAATCAACTAAAAATGGATGAGTATTATGGAAGGAAACTAAGAACAGACCACAACAACAAAACATGTTTTTCTCCATTCACTAAAAAATAAACAACTGAACACAAGCAGTGAGCTATAACAGGAAGCTCATTTCTGCAACAAAATAAGTTTTTAAGTAAGAATGTACAGTAAACTTCTATAAATTGATCTATCATAATAATCCACAAGAGCAACCAATATTTTTATTACATCTCCATGAAAACCCAATAAATCCTGGTTATTAGAAATAAATGGTTGAAATGTGTTGAGAATCCATATATATGAATTAAATTTACTCAACCCATCAATTTAAGCTTTTGGGTTGAGTGGTGGTTTATTCATTCTTAACATGATATCAGAGCGGGAGGTCATATGTTTGAACCCATGTGTTGTTGTTTCCTCCTCATTTATATTGATTTCCACCTGTTGGGCCTTGTCAATTATCAAATACCACAAGTGAGGGGGAGTGTTGAGAATCCATATATATGAATTAAATTTATCCAACCCATCAGCTTAAGCTTTTGGATTGAGTGGTGGTTTATTCATCTTTAACAAAATGGAAGTGAATGTAAAATCAAAATAACGGGAAATTTGGCCACATGATACATGAAAGATAGAATGAAATTTTGCATAACCAGCATTAAAATTTATCTTCAGACGTCAAAATACAAGTGATAGAAACCCTTAAGATCCAGATACATATCATCAAGAAATTTCAATGCATCCAATGACAAGTATATTGGCACCTTGGAAGTGTGTGCCTGTGCGTCCACACATAAACCAAATTTTAACTAATGAAGGTACATTTCTTCCCTCCTAAAAATTAAAATTAATATCTGCAGCTTCTGTAATGAGCATGGGAAAGTAATGAGCAGGGGAAAATGAAAGAACGAACAATGTGGCAAGAATTGATCATCAAATGGAAATTGTGAGCATAGGGGGTAAAATTAGGTACTTACCAGTGAAGGTAATTCATTGAATAGAAACAGTGATCTTCAAAATGCCAGCAGAATGATGAGAATAGCATCCCAATATATAACCAGGGCACCATAACACCAGTAATATTATGACGAACAGCTCTAAGCATGGATCCTTTCAACTTGGGCAGGTTATTGAGATTCCACGGGCTCCTACAATATTCATCCCACACCTTAGCGTCAATTGATTCTGGTCTCTGGATACTTTCACGAGGGAAACCACTGCCATAAACTGATGTGTCCAAGTCACTTCCATATTTAACTTCAACTTCACCAAAGGCACCTTCCACAATTTCCCAAAACTTCTTCTCAATTTGCATTCTAGATGAGGACCCTGAGCCGAACCATTTCTTCTTGGCCCTATAATCCATACGCTTAAATGCTTCCAAAGAGAAGCATTTACCAGGCACAAAACCAAAACTATCTTTTTCTGAATTCAAGCAATCTAAACAATACCAGTTTCCAGGTGGAACTTGCTTTAAGGGTGGTGAGAGACAATATATGTGCCACCCCTTGTCACACCTATCACATAGAAGCATCAATTCACCATGTAATCCACTTTTACATTGCTCACAAATCTGATCGTTATTTTCTTCATCTTTTAACTTGGAGACTTTGGCTCTACCATCATCGGTGTTTTGCCGCCTCCTTTTAGAGGTTGAAAATTCAGTCAAGCATTCCCTAGACTTCTCATCTTGCATTTTCCTCTTTGAACTCTTGGTGACATCCTTATTCAACTGATTATAATAGTTCTCATAATCATATAAATGCTCTCGGTACAATTGACAAAGCACATGCTTGGCACACTCCGAAATCTTCCTTGTTGATCTAACAAACCTAAAAACCTCACCCCACCTCCTCTCCTTCACAACTTTATCATACCCACCATAACGCTTCACTGCATTAAATAACTTGCACAAGTTCAACTCCTCTCCCTCAAAAACCACCTTCTTTTTCATCTTTTTGCCAAAATGATCGTCCAAAAACCTATTATATTCAAGTTCAAAAGTCTTCGAATCACAGGCAGCAGGTCTAACCTGCAATTGATGAATGGCCTGAGTTTTTGTGGGAAATGTAAAAGAATCTAAATTCAACGCAAATGGAGGTTTCCAGCTCTTGGGAGGTACTATCCTACAAATCCCGTACGGCTCAGCCTCTGGTCTGATCTTATATATATACTCCAATGGGTCTCTAAATTCATCCTCAGTTGGGTAATACACAGGCCCAGATGGTATATTCAATGATGCAGATGAACATACACTCAAATTTTGACCTAAGACCCCCTTCTCCACGGCTCTTGGTCTTCCTTTCCCCATTAAAAACAACCACACTTGTATCAAAAGTTCTTCATATACACAGAATCATATATCTAAAAATAAACATATATGATAAACTCAGTATAACACTTCATATGACATGGAAAAACATGAAGCTGCGAGGTTTTTCCCAGAGTAGTACCTTCGGTTTCAGTGTGTAAGAGAGAAGAAGACTTGCTCTGAGCTTTTTCCCGTCCTGTAAAAGGAATAGAGTTTCGTGGGAGATTTGGTTGAAACGGAAAAGTGAAGGGTTTTATAAAAGCTCTGTTGAAATTGCAATTTAGGGTCTAAACTTTCACTGAATTTACGAAAATGCCATTTATTTTCTTTTCTTTTCTTTTTCTTTTTTATTTGGGCTGTATTTATTGGGCCGCATAATTCGTCGCTTTTTCCTGTACGTCCTCCTTTTTTTCCTTCGCAATGATATMCGAGGACGATTGTTCCTCACGCGCGCCTTAAGCGCGGGCGCGCGTTCGTGCTCGCCTCGTCTTAACTCTCGCCGCTGGGTTTCAGAAGACGGCGGCGCGTGGTGAAATTTGGAATGCACGTGAGATTTGCAGAGACCTCCCACCAACCAACCAACCGCGCTCCAGTTGAGGAATACGTGTCGATCATCGGTGGCCAACCGATTTCATCGAACGGCAGGATTGGTAGTTTGACTTTTGACTTTTTTATTTCGCCAAGTGGCTTGACCGGATGGCCGAATGGGATTCGTCTCTCGTTTTAGTTATCCTAATTATTAGATTTTTTTTCTTTTTCGCTAAATGGTCCCTCATATCTTGGTCTTTGATTTTATTTTTTTTTTCAACTGTACTGTACGACTAAAATTTGTGTTCTTCCATTAAAATTTTGGTAAATCATAAATCCACATAAAATTTAATCACCATAGGGATAAATTTCATTTCTCCTTAATGATATGTGAAACTTGTCCAAATACATTAATAAAACAATAATTTAATGACATGTCAACTTTCTATTAACTTTTGTTTTCTTTACCGTTAATTCAATAAATAAAACAATAATTGTCTTGTTCTGAAGTCGAATGTTCAATTTATCACCTCAAAATCCATTACATTCAAAATGAATAAAACAAATAGTTATCTTATTTTGAGGTCGAATGTTCAATTTATCACCTCAACATCTATTATATTCAAAATACGACGACTTGCTGTATTTTAGAATTTTGAAACATTAGAGATTATGTTGAGAATTACTTAGCGATCACTCTAGTACAAATTATCTTAATGATTGATGTTGACATTCAATTTAATGTCCACAGTTTTTTAGATTTCCAATAGAATGCATTTGGGGTATAAACATCACTTGTGCTCTATTTACGTCGATACCAACGTTGACTATTAGTTGGAATAACAAAACAAATTAAACACAAAAAAAAAACAATCCGAGTATAACTAGTATAATGCAACCAATTATAGTTATCGAGGTTGAACGTCAATCTTAAACCCCTGCAATCATTTAGCTTTAAGAAAACGACGTACAATATGTACTATTGAATTTAGCAAAAGTCCAAGTATATTTTTATGGAGATCTAAAATATAGAGTCAATCCTACCCATATACGTTAAGTACTGAAAATAAACTATATAACAAAAATTAATAGGAATTCAGTCTATGTGGAGAAGTATTGTTCCAAACAAAATATTTATTAAATTTTTTATATATGACAATTTTTTTATTTTTTTCATTTTTTGATTAGAGATGACAAAAGTCACTCGATATATAAGTCTTCGATAGATCATATAACTGAACCAACTTTATAACATTTTCTACTAAATATTGAGTATTATTTTGATGTGTTAATAATTTTACAGGTTAAATGATTGGTTTTAAATTATCACTCAATTAAGATTGTGTGATTGATTAATAAAAGTTTAGACGTGTTTGGTTGATGATTTGAAAACAAATTAAATCAACACAGAGTTGTATTCTATGTTTTTAAATATGTAATTGGTAGCATATAAGAAAACTGAATCTAAATTAAAAAAAAAGTAATTAAGATGTTTTTGCCATGGCTTACCTACTAAATATTTAGTTTAATTTAAAATATTATTAATTTAGTTATTAACGTAAGTATTATAGATTTTGATAAAATTAGTACAAATTACACTATCATGTAATTTATAATATATTATACGTTTTAATTTTAACAAAAATCAAATAGGTTTATAACACAAAATAATGTATTTATTAAAAAAAATTATATTTTAAAATATAATTTTGTATTTTAGGGTTTGAATTATTTTATAACAAATTTTATATTTTTAAATATAATTTTGTATTTTAAAGTTTTAGATTCAAACCCTAAAAATGCCGAAAACATTTTCAAAATTTTACTGTTTAGATTACATAATCCAAAAATAGTTATTGGAAACAACAATGTGAAACACATATTCACCTAATTCCTTTGATTAAATGAATTGAAAACTATCTTGAGTTGTCTACCAACAAAAAATAAGCCTTTTTAAGTACTCTTTTTATCTGAACTACTTTTTGGAGTTATTCAGTTTCTCTATTTTCAAAATCCATTTTGGTTATTGCAGTGGTTGTTCATTTTAATTATTGTATTTTCAAAATGTATATTTTAGTCTCAATACTTCTAAAAATTTATTATTTTAACTTTTATATCATTTATTTGGATCATAATGTTAGTATGATATTCTACTCGCAAAATTGATTGAAATGTAATAATTATTTTGCATTACAAGATTTATAGTTGTGTTAAAATTGGTGTGGACCAAAATGGTCACATTTGAAAATTACAATAACAAAAATAGATGTTTAGAAAGTAATAGACAAGAAAATTTGAAAATGTAAGGACAAAAAATAAATGACTTTTAGGTATAACCAAAATAAAAAAACCGTGGTCCAAAACAATATTTAATCAAGACACTTATGTTAATATCCAACATTGACTTTATTAGCAAGGATAATAACAAAACAAGCGTTGAATAAAGTTTAATCAAATGTTTAATTAATATGGTTATTAGTATGATTGTAACAATTCAACTATAACGTTGATCATTAGCAAGCGTAGTTCATCGAGATACCCAATAGATTGTGAGTTTAATCCCCATGTTTATATATTGTACTAAAAAATAACGTTGAACTAAAAAATATTATAATATTATTATCTACTCATAAATGACTTATACGTTTTTATAAACGTGCCACTATTAAATTGCTAACGATTTCATAAATTTATTGGGTGCAATTGCTACTATTATTTGTTGAAATATTTAATTTAGACTGTCTAGGGGTAGATTTTTTTATCTCTCTATAACTTCTATACAATTCAATAATTTATTGATGAACTATTTTAAATAATTATGAAAAGTTAGATTTATAAGAATCTAAAGTGCTACTTTTTGTTGGTAATTAAGAATTAGATGGACAGGAACCCACGTTGTGAAGGTCCAACACCCACCCATAAACCAAAGATAAGACAAAAGCAACGTCACACATTAACTTGCCCTTTTAAATCCCCTGATGGCCCAAATCATATGATTGCTTCCTTTTTTATCCATAATAACCCAGATTTTCCCTTTTTGAATTCAACAATTGGGAAACGGGATTGTAACATCTATTATAATGATGTTAGTGTCTTGTCTACTTGAGTTGAATTATATCTATATATAATAAGAAAAATAATTTGTTGATAAAATAATACGTAGAGATAAAAGTATAAAAAAAAAATATTAATCATAGCATTTGTTTCTTCATGTTCAATTTATATTAATGTCATCGAAGGAAACTAATAATAATGTGATGGTTAAAGTTTAAATATTTAGATTAGGTGGTATATCAAATCATACTTAATGTTTCCCAAGATTCAATTTTATATTGATCTGTTAATGATTGTCTTTTTTTTTTCTTTTTCGAGACAATCTATTAATGATTATCAATTAATTTATTAACAAAAATTGTTATTCGTCAACTTAGTGCTTCCTTGTTTCTAGGTTTGTTTTCTTCCATTAAAATAGCCGATTTTTCATTTTTCACTAGATTGGATCTACCTCATTTATCACAGACAAAAATTTATATGGATGTTAGACTACGTTAATCGACTCTATGGTTAGATTGCCAACATGAGTTTAGTTTGACAATAATTGGCATATGCTTATGACTGATAAGTAATGAGTTCGAATATTCTATCTCCACTTGTTGTACTAAAAAAATAAAAGTTGTAACATTTGATTGATTTTCTTATTATAAATGCTACAAAAGGGTTTGATTCGTCTCATGTGATAATGATCACCACGAGACATGGATCAATTTCGTAAAGCCTATCTATTTATGTATATGTCTTTTACTTGAATGACCATTAAGTCAATCAACATAATTTTATATTGAGCGACATATAAATGGTCTTTTAGGCTCTTAATTAAGGAATCTTAATAAAATTTTTCATTCCCAATAATAACATGTGATGGTAAAGATTCAAACATTTTAACTTTTGATCGATGGTATATATCTTAGATAGTTGAATTATTCTTAAATTGACAATTATATATAAAAAATTTATATTATCCTAATTGTGCAATACATTACCAATTACATACATATTATAATCAATAATAAAATACACCGAAAACTTCCGTTAATTTATATATATGGACTGGGATCTTACAAAATCTTGAAAGACAGACAGACTCGATAACCTTTGACCAAAACTACATACAACTTTTTTATTTTTTAGTTGATAATTGAAAATTGAAAAGATATAGAAAAGAGTAAATAAAGTGGCATCGTGACCCTTAGCCCACCAGTTGAATCAAAACCCAATCTCAATTATAAATTAAATTATTCAAAATCCCTCGTAAATGTTGAGAATAATTTCAATTATACCTTTGTTATTACAAAATTTGATTGATTCACTTACCATTTTAAAACTGATTTAAATAAGTGGTGTAGGAGGATTTATTGTTAAAGTAATGTAGTGTTTGTGTTGAATTATATCCAGTAACGAAAATCAACCTCTCCTGGACGAGCTTACGTAGAGCGAGCTATGTGAGGGAGTACAGAAAAAACAAAACAGTAAGAATATAAAGTCAGTATGAATTCGAGTTGAATAAGTAAACATCATACAAAATAGCGTGTGTATGATTATAAAGGGTTAGAGTCATCTTATAAAGGAATACATAATGACCATTATATCACAAGTGTTCCACAAAATGATTACACAGTTACAACTGTTGTGTCGTAGGTCGTCAACAACAAAACTCAAAAGTATGTCACAGTAAAGACCAATATATATGTCATACCAGTGCTACATAGGTTGGTCTTTTAGAGTAATTCATAGTACTATGTATTTAGTATGAATAAGTTTGACCATATTACTAATCTATCACGGTTTTGTCTATGTGGCATGTCAAAATTTACCTCGCAACACGTTAGATGAAAACCCACGCAACAAATACGAAAAACCGCCAAACAATCACCAACAGGGATGAGTGAGTTAAACAAAAAAAATTATGACAAAGATGACCTATGAAAGGTGATTGTATGGTAATTATTAGGATCTGTCATGTTTGCTATTCGTTCATTTTTCAAAAGCCACTCCATCCGTTTGGACTCCAAAACCCTGTCATTTTTCTGTCACTTACTTTAATGGTAAAATTGTTCCAATACATTTTTTTAATCAATTTAACTTTTGGAGGTTTAAATAATTTGTTTCCATATTTCCATATTTTATTTATTTTAGTTGGTATACTTTCAACTTTTCGTGTAGTCCATATACTATCGAAATGTTCATATTGGTATATATACTTTTAAAAAATGATAATTTTGATCTATTTATTTTCAATTTTTTTTATTTACAAGGAGAATTCATTCACTAAATTTTTTGGAATGTAATAGTACATTTTGTATTAAATGATTATAATTATGAATAAAATTGTATTAAAATTTTGTAAATATGAAATAATAATCAATTCTAAAAAATATAAGGTTCAGGACCGACGTTTTGGATGTACACAAACTTTGAACAAGAGTTAGTACATACAGTAAAGTGAATATTTGATAAATAAGAATCAAAACAAACTAAAACAGATAGTATTAAACACCAAAATAGCATTTAAACTTTATTTTATTTCAATTTAAAGATGCTGTTCTTCAATTTTTTTTTTTAAAAATTTTTCTCTCTCTTCATTTTCCTCCTCCGAGCGAAACGGGGAAGAAAAAGTTATTATTATTAGTAAATAAAAAGCAAAAAAAAGGGGTCATGTCGGTGGAAATAGGTAATTGGACGACCAAACACACGCTCGCTGCAAGAAAAAGACACAGATTAATTGGGTTTCAATTGGAATTCTCTCTCTCTCTCTCTCTCTCTCTCTCTCTTTCATAATGAAAATATTATACAAAAGAAAAAAAAGGAAAAACATATTAAAGTTGTAATTTTTTTTAATCGTTTTCCTCATCCAAATCTGAAAGCACTCACAAGTCTTTCTCTGATTCAGACTTCTTTTCTCGTCCAACTTTCGCCTTCAGAAGTCAGTTTTTACGAATTGCACAAAAAATGAATTCCAGAAATGAAGTCTTGAGACCGTTTCTTCATTCTTCTTTCCCTTTCTGTTCTTCCCTGCTGAATCGAGAAGGAGGAACCGCTTTAGTTTGTTGATTTCAGGTTCTCGAAGCCCATACCCTTTTTTTAATTTTTGCCTCGTTTTCCGAAAAAACCACTTTTGGTCTTGCTTTTTGTGAGCTTTAGCATGATTAAAAAGGGATTTCGTTGATTGGCTCTAGGACGCACGCACGCACGCTTCGGGTTCTGCTATTTAATTTTGAGTGGACTTGGATTGTTTTTCTTTTTCCTTTTGGATGAGAATCAAGGGAGTTTTCAGAATTTTGGAGAGTTGTGGCGGGATAAGCAAGTTTTCGTAACTTGGATCCTACCAAGTTGACCCAGATTGGAATTTTCAAGGTATTTGTTCTTTCAGCTGAACAACTTGGATTTTCATCTCAATTGACTTGGATTTGACTTGTTTTTTTTGTGAACTTTTTAGCATTTGCTTGTGTCTGTAAGAATTTCCCTTGCTCAAGTGAATTCTGAATCGAACTTTTGCCTTCTTGTTTAGTGCACACTTTCTCTTCTGCAGTAAGCCACAATTTCAGTCATCTGCTTATAGCTTGATCTGAATCACTAGCTAATGTGTGTTTTTATGTGAAATGAGTTGATAAATTGACTTGGGTATTTTCTAATTTGCCCTTCTTCAGGCTTAGTGGTGAAAGGATCCTATCGGATTGGGTCACTGGCATGTGAATTTGGATAGACTAGTGGAGCTATACAAGCCATTGTCTAATCTAAAGCTCCGAAGTCATTAATCTGTGGTAAAATCTGGTGATCGGGATGGGTTGCGAGTGTTCGAAGTTCTCGGACTGTTGTTTTGGTTCAGAGGAAACCAAACCAGTTGCTCGTGCTCCAGATAATGGTAATAACGAGGTTTTGCATCTTAGAGCTTCTTGGGAATTCTGATGCTCATGTTTCATGTTCTTTTTACATACAGAAAGTGTAGAGAAAAGTGAGCTTGATCTGCCTGCATTCCGCGAGTTCACCATAGATCAATTGAGGATGGCTACATCTGGATTTGCTGTTGAAAATATAGTATCCGAACATGGTGAAAAGGCTCCGAATGTGGTTTACAAGGGGAAACTCGACAACCAGAGACGAATTGCTGTCAAAAGATTTAATAGATCAGCCTGGCCAGATGCTAGACAATTTTTGGTATGTACAGTCTCCAATTCTCTTTGTTATGTTGGCATATCATGCATTCAAATGTATTTAACCATGTTCATTATGAGTTCTGTGGACGCGATTAAGTTTCCAGCTTGGTAAGGGATGACCATTCTTGTAGATAGTACACATTTGATTGAAATAATGTGAGATACAAGATATCAACCCACTCTATGTCAAGATGACTTACAAAACTTTCATCCGACTTCCATTGATTAAAACCAACTAGAATGTCGGGGCCAGTTCGATTTAAAATCTTGGGCTTATAAGAACATTACGTTCTTATGATATTTTGTTCGACAGATCGAGGGACCTAACTTTGAATTATTTTTGTCTTATTTGCCTCGCTTTTTGTTTGACTATCTCATAAATGATTAAATCAAGTCTTTTGCTGATATATTGCACTGTCATGGATTGACTTAGAGTTCAAATCATGGTAGTCACCTACCTAAGATTTAATATCTTACGAATGACCTTGACAACTAAATGTAGTAGGGTCAGACCGTTCTTCCGTGAGATTAGTCGAAATGCGGGCAAGTTGGCCAAACACTCACGGCTATGAGAAAAAAAGAACATTGAGAGAAATCTTGATGAAATTTCTGTCAGTTCATGATCCATTGCTCCCTTCAATAGTTTCTGTTGACTACAATGTATTATTTGTGTTATTTTGTATTCAGTTCTATTGGCCTTTTTCTCTTGAGTGTGTGTTATGGAAGCCTGAAGGATTGCATTATGTGGTTGGTAATAACATTTTTGTCCACCTGAAGTTATACACAGCAAGCTGCTTCAGATCAAACAATTCTGTTCGAGTGTGAAATGGGAATATTGCATCTTATATCTCTATAACATTTACATTTTTAGGACGAAGCAAGAGCGGTCGGTCAACTTCGGAACCAGAGACTGGCAAATTTACTTGGTTGTTGCTATGAGGGTGACGAGAGGTTGCTTGTTGCAGAATTTATGCCCAATGAAACGTTAGCAAAACACTTATTTCATTGTAAGTTTATTGAAATTCTTATTCTTTTGGTGTGCACCTGAACTACATATTAGCTTCATTATTGCTCTTCACATTTAAGTCTCAATGGAAGTACTCTACATTCTGAATATATTTATGCTACTTTTGCTTAATGGGAGATGCAATCTAAGTTCTTGACATTTTTCTTGTGAGGTGGTGGGTATTAATTATTTTTTAATTGTCTCAAATGTTTCAATTTTATCCTTTAATGTCTTAACACTTCTCAATTAAGTATCTATTGTCCCAATTAAAAACTTTATACACTAAATGTTGACGTAGTATTAAAGTATTATTAAATGATAGTGACGCAATTAAAACATAAAAATACAAAAGGGGTAAACTTGAAAATTTAAAAATATAAGGGACAGAATGGAATATTAAAAAATAAAATACCGAGTTATATATATTAAAAAGTTATACTATCATTTTAATAATGTTTTCTAAAATGGATACTCCTAAAAATATTTCGAAAAATATAAATACCTTTTGCTAATGCGATTTTGTCAAATTTAAAATCATTTATTAAAAAAGGCAATATTTATAATAAAATCATATAATCATCTCTCCAACCCACCCACGAACACAAAATAATAGTCAAGAAGTTCATTAATTTTTAGTATTTGATAGGAGGGACCACCCAATTCAGTTCAATTATACTAGGAGGAAATTGTACCAGCTAAAAAGTGCACCTCTATATTAAAAAAATAACGGATTCAGAAAAATATTTGGAAAAAAACTGTAATTTTATTGAAATATAAAAACTAAAGAAGTCTAATAAAACCAAAGAACTGTATCTTTATTTTTAATGAAGAAAAATGTATTACATAATTCTAAACTAAAAGAATTCAACCATGACAAAACAATATTTTTATTTATATTTTGGAACAAATTAGAAATGAGAAAAGAAAGGAGAAACTTGTTTTGGTTGTTCTCAAAATTTCTATATAATTCTGAGAATTGTTCTAAAAGAAGAGAAACAAGAAACAAAATTAGTTGTAAAATGCTTAAAGTTCTTAAGAAAGTTGGAAATGAGAAACAAAAAATGGGAACGTTACCAAACGAGCCCATAATAACTCTCTAAATATTCAAGGTACTTGGAACCCGAGCCTAATCCAACAAAACTAATGCCTACCTTCATCCCCTCCAACTCACTCTATTTATAACAACTTCTACTTACAAACTCTGAACTAATTACTAATATCCTTACTATCCGAAAGACATTTCTTACTACTCCAATGACATTTCTAACATATAAGTAAGTGATGTAATGTGTGAGTTAGTTACGAGACATAAGTGATCTGTGTGTGGATGCATTTTTGTTAGAAACTTCGGCATGCTTTGTTGCTTTACTATTCATTTGTTTGTTTATTTTTAATATTGCATCTAGCATATATATATATACACACACACACACATATGCATATATTTTAATTTTTTAAGAAACATGCATTTCATCGATGATATGAAATATACAAAAGGCCACTATAGGCAAGTTACAAGAACGCCTTCCAATTTGCTATAAGGTCGTTTAGGTTTTAACTATTGAATGGGGAGCATTTACACTATTCTAGGAGCAAGTAAAATAACTCTATCAAAAAAGATCGCAGAAGGTAGAAAAGAGTCGTTAAGGAGATTGTTTCTTTCCTTAATATGAATATATGACATTCAGGGGAAAATCAACCTATGAAGTGGTCAATGCGGTTAAGGGTGGCACTACATCTTGCACAAGCTCTAGAATATTGCACCAGCAAAGGGCGAGCACTCTATCATGATCTAAATGCTTACAGAGTTGTTTTTGACGACGTGCGTATCATTTTATCTTTTTTCATATCTTCTACCTCTCTTGCTATGATTTGACTATATTGTTCACGCCAAGCGTATCCTCTTTTAGGAAGGAAACCCTCGACTTTCATGTTTCGGTCTGATGAAAAACAGTCGGGATGGGAGAAGTTACAGCACAAATTTGGCATTTACTCCCCCTGAATATTTAAGAACAGGTATATACTATCTAAACTCTACACTGTATAGAATTTTCACTATTTATGCAAAAATATGCTCATATTTTATTGAGAGTCCATATATTAGTTGGTGTTTCAGTTGCCATACCCCTCAATTTGTGCAGATTGTAGGATTAAAAATTTCTTTCTATGATGCATTATCCGATTTTAGTGAAGCCTTATCAGTAAATATGAAATATATTGGAGGGATCATGTTGCTCTTGGAACTAAACTGGTTCTTGTTAAAAGAAAATGATCCTTAATCTGTCTGTTGTGTTTGTCCGTATCATACAAATGCTATTTTGTGCATACCGCTTGACATATAGGTAGACTCCTAATTTATCTAATATTTACCGTCTTAGTACAAGGAAAGGGAGACAATTTTCTGATATTGTTCTTTGTCAGCTTGAAACTTGAAAGTAATGTGTGAAACTGCTCTGTCTTTGGTGCTTTATGGTTATCATTTCTACTTTACCATCATGTTCGCAAGAGTTATTTATTCCATGCATACACTAATTAAGGTACTCTAGCCGTTTGATACCACTTATCGTCTTCCTCTGCAGGCGGAATAACTCCAGAAAGTGTCATATACAGCTTTGGAACTCTTTTGCTTGACCTTCTGAGTGGAAAACATATTCCTCCAAGTCATGTAAGTGTCTTATTTCTGGAAAAGATGTTTCTGTATTGTTTTGGTGCGGGATCTTTTAAGATCTGGCAATCCTTAGTCTGGAGAGAAAACAACAAATTTATTCTTTGAATTCTCCTTGGTTACCTCTGCAACTTGTCTTTTTAAAAACTGATACCAAGTTTACTTTTTTGCACGATTTCTCAGGCTTTAGATCTCATACGGGACAGGAATCTTCAGATGCTTACTGATTCTTGTTTGGAAGGGCAATTCTCAAATGACGAGGGTACCGAATTAGTGCGGCTTGCATCACGATGTTTGCAGTATGAACCTCGAGAGCGTCCTAATACAAAATCATTAGTTTCAGCATTGATTCCTCTTCAGAAAGATGCTGAGGTTGCTTACCCCCTTCCCTTCATCCTTTCTTGCTTGAGTGCTTGCATATATTGTTTTGATTATCTCCCAGCAATCTCTTATCTTAACTTATAAGCTGCAGAAGCTCTTATTTACTCGAGCTGCCAGATTTTGGACTTGAAGTATGGTAGAAAAACAGATGCTAGCATGTGATATGTGATATTATCTGGTTGCTTGGTTTCTTTGACTTACACCCCTACATGCTCTTTTTTATCTTTTGTTTTCTCTTTTTGTTGCTTGTTTTTTTGTTTTGTTCTTTTTTTTCTAAAAATGAGAAACAACGCTTTAATTGAGAAACATGAAAGAATGCAAAAGGGCATACCAAAAGACAGCCTAACCAAAAGAGCCAAATCAACCAACTTTGCTCCAATTCAAAAGAACAAGGCCTAGCAAATAATTCTAGAAGTCTTTAGTAACGGCAGCCGGATTATAAGCTTTAAACCTAGATAGAGATCAAACTTCTTCCAAGACCTCTTAATCTCTCTAAAAAAATCCTATTATTTCTCCCAAACCATGTATCCCATATTGCTTATCGTCTCTCCTTATCATGGATCAACCCGGAATCCATGGTCACTTTAATTGGCCTTTTTTTTTTTTTTAAAAACCATATAATAGTTAATAGCTATTTGGCTGTTGGTTAGAATGAGCTCAAGGCTAATTCTTTGACAGGTTCCTTCTCATGCATTGATGGGCATACCACATGGTGCTGCAGCTATGAATCTGTCATCTCTTGGTGAAGCTAGCTTAAGAATGGATTTGACAGCCATACATGAAATCTTAGAAAAGATTGGGTACAAGGATGATGAAGGTGCAGCAACTGAGGTTTGTTTCTGACAAATAACTTCCAACCAATAATATCAACTTTCAATGCCATAGATTCAAGTTGAACTCTTGCCTGGTGGTGGTTATTTAGTGGCCAAAGTCTGTTGAGTAACAGTGATAAAATGCAAATTTAACATTAGTTTGGAGACTAGACATTGTTTGATAACCATTTTGTTTTTGGTTTTTTATTTTTTCTTTAATTTTAGCTTATAAACAGTTTCACACTACTTTCACCTATATATATATATAGATATAGATAGATATATATATATATATATAGATATAGATATATATATATATTTTTTACATTTTGTTATCTACTTTTATAAATGTTCTCAAAATCAAGCCCAAATTTTTAAAACTAAAATAAGTAGTTTGTGAAAACTATAAAAAAAAAAAAAAGGCTAAGAATTCACATGTGCTTTTCTTTAAGAAAAGTGAAAAAGATACCAAAGAAATTGGGAGAAAACAAGTACATTTTTAAAAACTAGAAATCCTTACCAAACAAGGTGTTGATGCAATTGCAAATTCACCACTTATATAGTATTAACCATGTGATATAATTTTATTTTTATTATTTTATTTTTTTGTAAAGCATGCCCTTGTTGATGTGACATCAAACTGTACTGTAGTGAATATTTGCAATTATATTAAATGGTAGGGTTCTTATAGAAAAAATATTAAATCATAGGGGTATATCCGCAAAAGAAGAGCAATGTACTATTCATTTAAGATGCCACATCATAAGAGTTTTTCCTTGCCTGATAAACCACGTAGTTATAATATCATTTTTTTAGACAAATTGAGGGGTGAATTTGCAATTGAATCAAAAGCAAGGGTATGTTATGCGTTGAACTCAAATTCAAGCCATTAATAGATGTTAAAATTATCTATAAAATATTAAATTTGTCTCTCTCATTATTAGTCCTATTTGACCCCACCCTATTGTAGATGTTAAAATTATCCATAAAATATTAAATTTACTATAACCCATTAGCTTAAGTTATTGGATTTGATGGTGATTTGACATGGTATCAAGAGTAGGCGGTCTTGAATTCAAACTTCTCTAGTATCTGAGGAGTGTTAAAGTGTAAGTGGTAATTTAACAGTAAACCTAGTAATGCAATAGGGGAGTCCCTAGTACTTCGGTTATCAAAGAAAAGAAAATGGTATTTATTTGTTAAATGATCTTTTGAGTGACGCGAATCTGAAATTTGCCATTCGTTACATGTCTCCTAATTGCTGTTGATTCTGGTATGCAGCTCTCGTTCCAGATGTGGACCAACCAGATGCAGGACACGTTGACCTCGAAGAAAAAGGGTGACGTGGCTTTTCGGCAGAAGGAGTTTAGAGCTGCAATTGAGTGCTATACCCAGGTCTATTCTTCTTGATTTCTTATGCTATCATTAGTTGTTTAAAATTGTCCTTTCATTGTTGGTAAAAATCACAATATTCCACAAGGCTACATCCTATGAGGCTTGTTGTTCTTACCCATAACAAGAAGTTTGTGGCATATCCTTTAGACAAGGATAATGAGGAAAGGGAAGTTTTCTTTACACAATCTCTGGGGAATAATGGGGGTGGCCTTATAGAATTGCATCTAACATCTTTTAAAATTCTTGTATTTATGTCTTGATAGTTTCTTGATTATGTTTCCACATATCTTGGAGCACTTGCAATTTTGTACTAACCGTTCCGCACTTCATTACAGTTCATAGAAGTCGGGACCATGGTTTCTCCAACGGTATTTGCACGTAGGAGTTTGTCATATCTGATGAGCAACATGCCACAGGAAGCCCTTGATGATGCTGTGCAAGCCCAAGTAATATCTCCCCTCTGGCATGTCGCATCCTATCTGCAAGCTTCTGCACTTTTTGCCCTCGGAAAAGACAACGAGGCACATATAGCGCTCCGGGAGGGTTCTGTCCTCGAAAGTAAAAAGAACGCAGTGACCTGACAAATAGCAAAATGAAAGACTAGACTTTTCTCTCCATTGAAATCGGTCTTCTTCTGTAGATGAGAACAGATCGCAGTTTCGTACATATCGCATAACGTGGCCTGAGGATCGACAACATCGGGAGTTCGAATGGAGAGAAATGGAGGTACTCTAACTGTGCCGTGATTCGTTCATATTGTCAAGTTGAAGGGTTTTTTTTAACATCACTTCTGGAAGGGTTGGTTTGCTGAGTTTTCTGAGGGTGTCAGGTAACTTCCTTTCTTCAAACTACAGTAGTCTCTGCCTGCATTTGTTCCATTTTCTAATAGCAGCATCTTGATATATGATTGATTATGTTGCTTTCAGAACATTATTTATCTGTAAAGAATTAATCGCATTCGAGGTCAAAATGGAGAATGCTTTTGCCTACTTTCTATGTTTATCATTTATGTAGAAACACCCAATGTTTGGCTGCTTAAAGGTGATACTAGTTATATCACATATGTTATTACTATTCTTTTCCTAATAAAATATAATACTTTCCATTTGGTGTTTGTTTTTATGAATTTCACCCGGGTGTGTTTGGTGATTGGTAATGTTTCTGTTGTATTCTTGTTTCTCATTTTCTCCTTTTTTAAAGAAAAATATAATCACATTTGATTCCGGTTTTTTTTTCTCTTTTGTATTCTCTATTATTGAAAAAAAAATTGATAGAAATGTCTTTGGGATTCAACTTACAGCTCTCAGAGTGTTACATGAAAATTATTTTTTAAAGTAAAATGTTAAAAAACTTGTGTTATATTTATTTCTATAATATTTATGTGCATTTTATAAGTAAAATAATAAATAAATATTGCTTTTATTTATATGGATTGATTTTTTTTTAGCAAAGGGGGAGCAAAATACCTAAACCGTACTATGCTAAGTTGGTAATGGAAACACGAAACAAGGAATTAGTTTTTATTATTTCAAAATTTATGTACAATTTTGAAAACCTTTCTTAAAAATGAGAAACTAGAAATATAAACCATTACTATATTATATATTATATATTTATTTATTTTGATAATGGTGAATTAGCTTTGCTCTCCCTCTATCCAGAGGTATATGTGTTTTTGAGACATCAAAGATTTTTGGTATTAAACTCACCCAAAAATTTTAATTAGAGACCTCAAGAAACTCCAAGTCGTTGTTAATGGGGTTGTTTTTTGGGGCAAATAATTAATAAGTGCTTGTATTTCTAGAAAAAACTGAAAAATAACACGGGTGACCCTCTAATTTTATCCGAGTGGGATAGAGATGGAAGTAAAAATCGCTGAGGATGGGAAATGAGAATGTATCTTCTACTGTGTCTCCCCCATTGACATTCCTACCAAGGAAATAACTTGAAAATATCATTCAAGTATTTAAGCAAATATATGTTACACAGAATTTTTATATCAAGGCATCTCAAACATTTTCATCATACTTACAGAACTCATATCAATAATTTAATGCAACAAATTTAGCACATCAATACACCCAAACCCATCTCATTCTCATCAAACAACAATTTATTCACCCCAAAGCCCATATATACTTATAGAAACTCAAACAGAGATTCAGCAGTGGAGACATCTCATGTAATTTTGACTCTTTTTAGCAGTTCAGCACATCTTCTTCTTCCTCCTCTTCATCCTCTGCCACAGCATCTTGATACTGTTGGTACTCTGATACCAAATCATTCATGTTACTCTCAGCCTCTGTGAACTCCATCTCGTCCATTCCCTCACCGGTGTACCAATGCAGAAATGCCTTCCTCCTGAACATGACTGTGAATTGTTCGGAGACTCGCCGAAACATCTCTTGTATTGAGGTTGAGTTTCCCATGAAGGTTGAAGACATTGACAAACCGGTTGGTGGGATGTCGCATACGCTTGACTTGACATTGTTTGGAATCCACTCCACAAAGTATGATGAGTTCTTGTTCTGTACGTTGATCATTTGTTCGTCGACTTCCTTGGTGCTCATCTTGCCGCGGAACAAAGCTGAGGCAGTTAGGTATCGACCGTGACGAGGATCAGCAGCACACATCATGTTTTTGGCATCCCACATTTGCTGCGTGAGCTCGGGGATGGTGAGGGCACGGTACTGCTGCGAGCCACGAGCAGTCAAGGGTGCAAAACCAACCATGAAGAAGTGGAGGCGTGGGAAAGGGATGAGGTTCACAGCTAGCTTTCGGAGGTCGGAGTTGAGCTGACCGGGGAAGCGAAGGCAGCATGTAACACCACTCATGGTTGTGGAAATCAAGTGGTTGAGATCACCAACTAAAACACAAAAATCCAGATAAGAACAAACTGTTCAATCTCAAGTAGATTGCTACGTAACAAATTTCACTCAGGAATCCAACACCTCAAAACTGGCTAATAAATAAGAGTGGGTCCTCTTGGTGTTTAACCACCAATCATACAAAAGAGTCAAAGATCCCATATAAGTATTAAATTACCACTAAACCAAAAAATTTAAGCCACGCAGTTTTAATAGAGAGAAATGATATTACAAGAGTTTGACACACAACTTAAGTTTTAATATCATGTTAAATCATCACTGAACCTAAAAACTCAAAATCGAGACTAGACAAGTTGTGATGTTGAGAGAGAGATGAAGATAGAGCGAGACTTACAACTTGGATTGGTGAGCTTGAGGGTCCTAAAGCAGATATCATATAGTGCTTCATTATCCAAGACCATGCACTCATCAGCATTTTCAACCAACTGGTGAACAGAGAGAGTGGCATTATAGGGCTCAACCACTGTATCTGAGACCTTAGGTGAAGGGAAGACAGAGAAAGTTAACATCATTCTGTCAGGATACTCTTCCCTGATCTTTGATATCAGCAGAGTTCCCATTCCAGATCCAGTCCCACCTCCAAGTGAATGGCAAACTTGAAACCCTGTTTCACCCAAACATACATTCAAACCTCATAAAATTTGCATGTTAAAAACTAGAATTTCGATTACCACAAGGAAAAAACCTTAGTGATAAAATTACTTATATTCACGAATATATGGCCCGGTGGAGTATGTCACATAACTCAACAATCTTTAAATCACCTCTCAACTCAAAAACTTAAGTTGATGGGTTACAATAGATTTAACAGATTCGAAAGGAGAAAATCTTCTACTCTAATGCTATGTTAAATAACCAATTAACCTAAAAGCTTATGTTTATAGGTTATGGTAAATTTAATCTTTTAAAGATACACTTTAACACCAGTTTTGTTATTCACGAGACTGGATACTTAACCGTAGTTAAGATTACATGGTTCAAATATGGGATTTCCTACCCATCATTCTATGTTGCACTACTATATTTTATATGTATTCTTTGACACAACTCAAGCACTTTTGACTAGAACACCACACACAATTCGGCTTTGGATTATAGAATCTCAGTTCACATTCACAATAATCTTCATTCATCTAGACAATATACACCAAACAGAGTTCTTCCATTCTCTAATTAGTATTTGCTAACTTCGTCCAATTCAAATGGCCCAAACATGAAGAACAAGAAAGAAAAACTTCATAATCATACCTTGTAAACAGTCGCCATTCTCAGCTTCTTTTCGAACCACATCAAGAACAGAATCAACCAGTTCAGCACCTTCAGTGTAATGGCCCTTAGCCCAGTTGTTTCCAGCCCCATTTTGCCCAAAAACAAAGTTATCAGGTCTAAATATATTCCCATAAGGACCTGTCCGGAGGCTGTCCATGGTTCCCGGTTCAAGGTCCACCAACACAGCCCTAGGAACATACCGGCCGCCGCTCGCTTCGTTGTAGTAAACATTAACCCTCTCGAGTTGAATGCTACTGCTCCCAACGTAGTTTCCGGTGGGATCAATTCCATGTTCGTCGCAAACGACCTCCCAAAACTTAGCCCCAATTTGATTTCCGCATTGCCCGGCTTGAACGTGGAGGATCTCTCTCATTTTTCAGAGGAAATGGGCAAATGGGCAAATGGGGTTTCTGATTGAAGCTTCAGAAGATCAAAATGGGAGGTGGGTTGTGGGTTTCCAGTGGTGAAAGGGGAAGAGGGGGATATATAAAGGGGTTTTTGTGGATGAAATGAAATGGGGTTTCTAGTTTATCTTGAAGGGGAAAATGGGTAGAAAAGGATAGTGAAACTGAAGAATCAAAGCCATGGAAGAAGGATTCAATTAATAATTTCATGTGGGAATGTATGAGAGAAGAGGGAGCTGTCAAATTCCAAATGAGAGGTGTGTGAGCTGGATGACAAGGAAGGTGACAAGAACAAGAACAGGGGAGTGGGAGTGCAAGTTCTTGTGTCTTTATTCATAAGTTTAAATGACCAATTAATCCAATCCTCTTATCTTCTTCCCCACCTGTCCCTCCAAGTCATTAGATTAAGATATTTTCCACATCTTGCTTGGTGCGTGGAGGTAGCAATTTTTTTTTTTTTCAAATTACATTATAAAATTGTTTCTTTATGATTTGGGTTTTATTTCAATTTGATTTTTTTGTTCGAGTTTAATTTTAAATACAGCGGAACAGGGGAGTGGGAGTGCAAGTTCTCTCATTCAAAGGCTAGTTTACCAGTTTCAGATCAATCTTTTAAATGAAAATCTTGAAAGTTTAAAACTTTTAGAGTCTCCTAAACTAGCCTTTGAAGGAGTGAAAACCTACTAAGAGCTCATCGAAGGTAAGCCATAGAGTATCCTAATACTTGATTATCAAAAAGATTTATTTTCAGTTTTTAACTAATGTGGTAATTTTAACATTTGTTCTTTTTAAGTCAAAGATCACAGGGAAAAAAAAGGGTGCAACTTGTTGGTTTTTATTAAACATTAGATTAGTAGAGTAAAAATGGGTTTTGGGATTGTTGGTTTGGTGGGATGCTTGACATTTTAGCCATTTAAAATGGATTTGCACCTTAAAATTGATGTTTTTATTGCTAATTTGGTGTGATTTGATGGAGATTTTGACTTAACTGGTCACCCACATCTAATTAATCAAACTTTAATAATTTCCTCCCTAAAATTTAAGATTATTAACAAACTGGTTCTTTTGGAAATAACATGGCCAAGAAAAAAGGGTTAAGAAACTATTAAAATGCGAATGAATTGAAAGTTTCACGAGTTACCTTTTATGATCCACTTTAATTGGCTAAAGGCAATTGCTAAACAACTCATATCGTTGGAGGGAAAATACAGCGTAACATGAGTTGTTCAACTCAGTTTAGTATTATCATATCTATTCAACTAAGCCAACAGAGGAGATCGACCTACACTCGGATTGAGCTGATGATCAAAACTGAAACAGAGAATTACCCACGTTCTCTCCAACAGACATGAGGCATCCAACCTCAAGTTTGACAATCGATCTGGGGGTCCGACCGCTACAACTAACGATTAGAGCGATTCCAACAGCCTTGTCCCCTAATTGCTTATAAAAGGGACACTCCACCTCTTTGCTCAAGTACACAATTATGCTCCGAGAATGACTTACCGTAGCTCGTGTCCCTCTTGAGTGTCAGAGTTTTTCTTCCTTTAACAAGTCCTTATTGCTTAAGGTCTCTTCCCGTTCGTTCAAGTTGCCACATGACCGACTTTCGACAACTTGACAGAATCCTACATCAAATCATATAATTAAATATGTTCATGGCCAAAGAAAAAAGCCTTTAAGAAAATAAATATTCAGGCTCCGATTGATAACATGTTATTAATTTTATGTTTGTTTTCTCGTAATTTCTCTAGTATGTCTTTTTTTTAACACATTTAAATTCTTAGTCAAATATTGAACACAAAAAAAAAGATATTTTTTCGGAAACCATTTCTTTTGATTTTCAAATTTTGGTTTGGATTTTCAATATGTTTGTAAAAAGTTGATAACAAGATAAATCAATACATAGAATCAATAGTTGTGTAAGCTCAAATTTTAAACTAAAAAACAAAAAACAAAAAGGGGCTTCAAACTTTTCATGAATTGTTGATATTTTTCCTTTTCTTATGGAAAATATAGGATTTATCGTGGAATGATTATTTGAACAAGATGAGATTTGGAGATTTAAACATTGAGTGATACTTCTAAACTAAAACTGTGTCAAGTAACTTTCATTGTAGATGACAAAAATCTTCACAGAGGATTCCTCCTTGAATTGCGTCGCCGGGGATACAAGAGTAAAAAAAAAAAAGTTTTCCGTCCTTGTTTTCGAAATTGGGACCCTATCTCACCCTATGTATTCGACTAAACCGACTAAAAATGATTGTCTAAATTACAAAAAATACTCCTAAATTTCAATACTACTGTTTTTTACCTTTGGATAAGCGTCTATTTATACAGGTAGAAGAGGAAATATAGAAGAAGCTATCGCTTTTAAATGGAATATTAAGACAAAATTAGGTAGACAATAAAGAAGCAAACGTTGTTTACAACGAGGAAACTAAGACTTTTAGGGTAAATTTGGGAACGTTAATTGTCACGTTAATTATAATGTTATTCTATATTCTGTCACGTCAATTTATTCAAAATAAAGATCAATGATAATATTGGAACTCTTGAAATGATAAAAGTGTTTTTTTAAACACCAGACGAAATTCATGAGTACTTTTTTTAATTTAACAAAAATGTGTTTTTATACTTATATATTTTAAAAAGTAGAATTTACTTTTATAATGGACAAAATTCCACAATGGAATAGGATAATAAATTAAAACTCTTATTTGATTTTTAAATACAATAGGTAAAGATGAGAATCGAAACCTACTATTTTTGATCCAAAATATACTTTAACCAATTGAACGTTCAATTATTCTTAGACAAAGAAGGTATGTTAAATTCTGTTCAATCTCACGCCACTCCAAAGTATTTTTCACAAATGAATAAAAAATATATATTTTTTATTAATTTCTCCAATTAATTAATTAAGGCAAGTTGGTGCATTTATCATGCATGGAAGATGATATGGACTTCTAAAATTGAAGTGTTATTTTCTTAGGTGTCCTTTCATTAGTATAATGTCACCTATAGGGAATGGAAATGATAAGTGTTCAATAATTGAGACAATGGATGGAAGTGGGCTGTCATCTACTGTTAACTCTTTGGAATAAGGATTCTTTGTGGGATTTTTTGTGTCCAGTGCCCCACATGTAAATTGGAATCCAAGGCAATCTTGGAAATACCAACTATCAACATAGTTTCTAAATTATTTTTACGTTTAAATAGGGAAATTGAGATTTTTTTACTCCTTTTCTAAAAACATTTATTTGTGACCCTCCATAGCTTAGTTTGGACTCATTTTCACTTTTTGTCCCGGTGAAAATTACCAAAATATCCCCATTTTAAAATTAAAAAAAAAACAATATTCTCCACAATCTTGGTTTTCTCCACCATTCTTCCACCTTAAAACTCGCACTCTCTTTAATTTGGAGAATCAATTTTGATTCCCGAAAACAAGAAGTTTACCCCTGAGAATTTTCTAAAAAATAATAATAATAAATATGCAAGAAATGGCTCCTCAATGATCAAAATCTAATTGGAATAATCCCGGCCCAGGATTGATAAATGCCTGAATTTAATAATTAAAAAAATCAAGATTCCATAAATTTTAGGTAAGAATGCACGAATATTCATGATTTAATTTAAAGAGACTCGAGATTGCATAAATGCCCAAGATGATTACTAAAAGAAAAAAAAAACTTGAAATTACATTAATCCCGAACCAAGACTTATGCAATTTCAATTTTTTTGAAGTTCGGGATTCTATCTAAAAACGCCTTCTTCTTCCCTACTGAAAATCGTCAAAATTACTTTTGAGAAACTGAATTTAAGGTGCGTATTCTTCTTCTACGCTGATAACAACATTTGTGTCTTCTTCAAAATTGCTTCCACCGTGTAGATTTCAAATGTTATATGTAGTGTCAGCAAAGTGTTTGCTTAGAAGGGAAGGTTTAAGGTGCGTGATCTTTTGGTGTATTATGCAGGTTTAAGGTGAGAGATTGGTGGAAAGGTATTTTTGAAATTTTACAACAGCAAACATAAAAAAGGGTTAAAAATTAGAATGAATTGGTCCCTTTTAAGAAAGGGTAAAAAATCCAATGAATAATAAAATGGTGTCAAAACCCTAATTTCCCGTTTAAAAACTATTTTTACTTATTTTAGTGTTTTGAAAATTTTTACTTATTTTACTCTTTATACTTTCAAAACGTTTGTTTTGATTTTAGAAAATGATCAATTCGACTCATGTTTGTAGAATTTTATATACAATATAATCCCTATAATACAAATTTATGACAACATTTTAAAAAATTTAGCGAGTAGTGTGTCAAATTAAAATTATATTATAATTGAAAAAAATAAGATAAAAATAAAAATGATAGAACCAAAATAATCACATTTTTCATAAGAAACCGACCCAAAATACACATCTAAAAAATATAGACTAAAATGAAAAAGAATTATAGAGAGCTAGATGAAAACCGAAATAGTTTTTAAACTTTATTTTTATTAGAAAATTCAAATTGAAGTTGTCCATGCAATAGATGATGTATGTCAAACTTTGATTGAGTTATAAATGTCGCTTAATAATCATTTAAATTTTGATTTTTTATACGAGTAGGAAAAGAATTTGAATCTCCAACCTTTCATTAACCCAAAGGATAATTTCAATTTTTTTTAGTATTCGAAAAATGAACTTATTCAATTATTTGTTTATTAATTTTTCAAATCTTGCCCCCAACATCGGAAGTTAATTTCAATATTAAAAAATGACCACTTAGAAAAGATTTAGTTCAAATACAAATTGCTATATTTTATTATTGATATGATAATATTTTGGTTCCTATACATTCTTATTTCTGTAAATGTCTGGTCTAAATTAATTTATGCATGCAGAAACGTAAGAAGGAACTACTTCAAATTTATGTAGCTATCATCATATAACATATAATAAATGATTTCAATTTTCAATTTCATATTATAATTAATACGAATATGCTTTTTAGAAAGCAAACATAAAAAGATGAATGAATCAATGACAATTCATCACGTCTAAATTATGTTATCGCACTGAAAATTTGAAAAATATTTTTTAGTCAGCAAAAAGCACTTTTCACTGTTTCAAAACTCATTCTAAAATGTACAGAAAATAATAATACAAAACTTGAAATCTCCAGCTAATTAAAAAAATTCACTCGGAATGAGACTGAGACAGTGAAGGAAGATGTCAGATCTAGATCTAAATTAAACATGAACGCATCAAGACGAATCTCTACCAAGCAGAACTCTTCTACAAACACAAACGAATCGGGAGGAATCCTCACCCATCTTTTGTCTGTTTGTTTTGTTTATCCAAAGGATCTAAAACAGTAACCATTAACAGTAGAAATTAAGACTGTTTTGAGTTTTTGTCTTCTTAAAGATCCAAGCATGAACAGAAGGTTTATTGCTTGCTGTCAATGACACGACAGTGAAATGGCTCAATGAGCTGATGCTTCTCTACAATGATCATCCTCTAGTTTTTGTGGTTGCAATTTACCACAATCCAAAGAAGACCATCATAGAATTACAACAACTACGGATACCAAGCTAGGAAGAAGTTTCGGTATGCTAGTAAAATTGTTCGTGTATCAGTTCCAATAATTCAAAGGAGAATGAGAATAATTAAAGCTGAGATTTGTAGGTAAACTACCTTACACACAAAGTGGACAACATACCAGTGGTCCATTGCAATGTTACAGTACAAGAGATGAAAGCTCAATATAGCAGCTCCTCAAAAACTGGATCTACATTTTGTCCCCACTTCCCATTATACAATTCCAACAGCTTTTCAGCTGGTGTCACGCCTGTAAAAGATATCATACCCACGCAGGGGTCAAATTTAGGGTAGCTCCAAAATGTGCAAGTAAAACAAGGAATTGGATGAATTATATTAGTAACACCATTCGCATTTAATGTGGGGACGGGGGATTGAACCTTCGACCTCAGCTATGGTGCTTTAACCACTGTGAGTTATGCTCATGGTTGGATTTATTTGATCGTGCATTATGTTCGAAACGAGTACTTTAGTGTTTCTTAAGTAATCGGGGTCACCCCTAGCTCATGACCCACCCTACTATTTATTCTATATGGAGACCTCTTTGCCAACAGTGGTTCTAAATCATTAATGCCCCATTTCATTTTTTTTTCTTTAACAAGATACAAACTTTTCATTGATAGATGAAAAGGAACAAAAATGTTGAAAGGTACAAACTTCAAAAAGGAAAATGAGAAATAAACCATAAAAACATAATCATTTTGTTTTTTATTTTCTGTTTATAAAATTTAGCATATAAAGACTCCCTTCCATCTATATATTTCTTTGTATTGTTATCCACTCTATAAAAACATTTTCAAAATCTAAGTAGAATTTGAAAAAAAAAAAGAATTAGGACAACATGTGCGGGTGGAGGTTCGAATACACGACCTTTTGGTCGGAGATATATGCCTTAACAAATAATAAACACATGCATGCCTAAACCCTAAAAAAATAGCTTTTAAAAACTTTGTTCTTAAACCTAAAATGTGCTTTTTTAAGAAACATGGAAAATCACCAAATAAGTTGTGAAAACATAAGCATAATTTTAAAAACTAAAAACAAATGGTCGTCAAAGGAGTCACATTTTTTTCACTTGGGACTTGACCCCAAGATCTTGGACGACATCCCAAGGTCAAGACCAGGGGCAAAAGAGCACTACAGTTGAAGTTACTAGTAAGGATGCTAAAGATAGAACTTTGGTGTCTTAGAGCAAGGAATAGAGGAATATGAGAGAGAGTATATACTTTAAGAAGTTAACATAAAATTTGTTCTCTCACCTGTTCTAGCTACTTCAGTCACCTCATTCAAGAAGCCCGACTCCTTGAAACCTCTTCTCTCTAAGCCATCCTAAAGTGGGGAAGAACAGTTTAAGGTTCAACATTAGTTATGCCAATAAAGGACCAGCACTCACAATAAAAGAAAATAGTTTTTCGGGACATACCTTTGCCAACTTAACAATATCTTGAGCAACGTGCCTCAGCAACCCATCACGAAATGGTGTATTGAAACCACTTATTGGAACCTAATATACAAAGTTCAATAGTATTTAGGCATGTAGCATTTATTGCAACAACACATTTCAATTTCATAACCTAGTCGAAATCTTGGGTAAGTGAGAATATGCCTTGCCTAAAGAGCTAGTCCATAACGCTGACATAAACTACGAAATACAGGAAAAATATCCATGGACCTTCAAGTATCATCAGCTATAGGAATCTTAGAAAGAGAAAATAACAAAACAAAACTCATGAGCTTGCATCAGTTGGACAGGAATCACAGTAGGTGGCCTTATCAACAAATTTATTTTTAATGAAAATCTGGCTTTCATTCAAAATAATAAAAGAATACAAAAGGGCAACATTGCCAGGATGCCCTATAATATCCGTTGGGTCCATTGAACACCCTGAAGATTCATAACTAAGAAAAACACAGAGGGTATGATTGTATGAAAACATAAATGAACACTAAAATAAAGAAGTGCAATTTGATCTTGTGAAGAGAGAAAATTCTGCCGGTGGTTGAGCAGAGAGTTCAACTACCCTATAGGAATATTCATTTCCTCGATAAATTATATCCATAAATTTAAAACCAATACAAAAATTAGAATGAAGGAGCGGAAGAGTCCGCATGCTTCGCAGTTCTCACAAGTTGCAACCGAAAATAAAATAGAAAATGATTTCCCTCAAGATCCTATTACCTTATTCCTCAACATCTGTCTTTCTTCGGGTGTCCAGTCAGCTGTCATGTCCAAAACATTTTGCAGGGAAACCTCGTCATATAATAAACCAACCTGACATTTGAAGAGATAAAACATTATCAATACTCTAAACAATTGATTATATACATAGAATCGTTACAGATCAAGCAGTAGAAGGTTTTAAGAAACAGCGTCGAATTGGAGAAAAGACAAAAGAACAACACCAAATTTATAGTAATCACTTTACTTAATATGATACACATTATACCCATGTCTAAGAAGAGGGCTATATGAAGCTTACCCAAAATGCTGGCAAAGCGCACAATCTCCTCCAAGGACCTCCATCACTACCCCTCATCTCCAAGTATCTCTTCAATCTGACCTGAGTAATAAGGGGAAAAAATATCCTAGAATTACGTAATAATAAGAATAATTTTGGAGCAGATTGATCTTAGAATACCTCTGGAAATATCGTGGTCAAATGATTTTCCCAATCAGTAAGGGTAGGAAGTTCTCCAGGAACGGGAGGGAGTTTTCCTGCCATAAAGTCCTGCAGAAAGACAAACCCAGTATTGCCTTGATTATTAATAACTGAAAAAAAAAATTACAATTAAGAGAAAGGAACTGGTAGAAAGAAAGTTTTGCAATTTGAAGATTATGAAGGGTACATGCATACCCTGAAGGACATTCCAGAACAGTCAATATACTTCTTTTTCCGATATATGAAATACATTGGAACATCGAGGGCATAATCAACATACTTCTCAAATCTGCATTTTGAGAATGTCAAGTTTGCATAACCATAACCCCAAAAAGGAAAACTGAAAATGAATGATCATGCAAGAATTTGCAAAGGCTAGGGCACCAAGGGGCTGGGAAGTAACATGACGAAACACACAAGAACTAGACTATACAAGGATAGACAATCCCATTAGAAGTATCCTAGAAATCCATGGTAAAAAATTAAGTTATTTCCCTAAAGACAGAGCAGGTGGAAGCCCAAAGTGAGGAACAGACTTTTCTCTTTCGTTCATTTTTCTTTTTCGAGGATAATAAACATCACACTTCCATTCATAGTTCACTCCCTCGGGAGTTTGTATCTTTTGAACAATTTTGTTCCTTTTCATCATTTAAATGAAAAGTTCGTATCTTGTTAAAAAAAAATAGAAAAAAAAATACGTCAAGGAAGGGAAGAGAAGATTACACAAGGCTAAATAAGATTACATTGTACAAAAAGTTTCTCCAATTGACATGAAAGGAAAGAAGGAGACTGATCATGAAACATTAGGCTGGACATTACAAAGAAGAAGCTACAAAAGACATTAATTCCAAAAACCAAATAAATTTCCGTCTGTACAGAATGCAAAAATTTTCAAACAGCCTTGACTTCATTAAACCAAAGCTATTTCTCGTTGAGATAAGAAACTAAACCAACTTCAATAATCTTGAGAAAAGAGGTACAAAAGAGAGGAAAAGGGAAATAAAACATGAATAGAAAGAAACACCATAGTTTCTGAAAAACAGGACCAAAGATTAGGTAGAACTTTGAGACTAAATTCACTTTGTTAGTTCCTAATTAGGATACTTCCTTTTGTAGTTACCTTTATTTTTGACAGATGCCAAGTAGAGCTCTCTTCTGTGAGCTCTTTAAGTTTTCATTTCACACTGTACCTCGGTACTTTTGATCTTTCCAATAAGAACTAATGTTTGCTACCCCCCCCCCAAAAAAAAAAAAGAAAAAGTAGTGTTGAACAGTGTATCAGTATAATTATGAAGTTTAAGGCAGAATAAGGAGAATTTGCAAAGGATAAAACCAGCCAATACATCCTCCCACAAAATGAATAATCTTCCTGCTACCTTGGAAAGGAACGAAGGATGGCAAGTCCTAAACAGTGGCTGTACAAGGACATAGACTAGATTCCCGAACTGAAAGGGAGAAATAAAACAATTGATTCTGAAATATTCCATTTGTTTGTCCAATTATGGTGATATATTTAAACCAAAATGTTTGGCACATTCTTAGTTCATTGAATAGTCATGACGCATGCTGTGAACCACCAATTAGTTTTTCAAATACAATTTTCTCCACTTTCCACTTAGAAAATAGCTACACCATTATATTTGAAGATAATTGACTTATTGAAGTATGTCTTAAGGAAGATTACAAGAGCAAACACTGAATTTAATAATTAACATATAAAAGGAAGAAGAAAGCCCAGGAAATATTTGAAAAGAAAATATATGGAAGGGTTCAGTTATGGAAGTGACAGATTACCCGAAGGAGTCGTCAAAAACAAATGGAAGCATGCCAGTCCGGTCATTATCAGTATCAGTCCAGATCTGGCTGTTCAAATGCAGAAAACAAATTTATTAGAGAGGGAGAGAGAGATTTTTATGAAAAGCAACAAGTAACACTAGAACTAGAACCTTCTCATGCTCAAAAAACCATTTGGCTTTCCTTCAGTAAATGGTGAATTTGCAAATAGAGCAGTTGCTATCTGTTCACTTATCCAAGTAGTTAGACACATTAAAATAGACACAACTACACAAAAAAAAATAATAAAATAAAAAAAAGAACCCTGCAAAGACAAGGTTTCTCACAGGTTGTAAAGCAAGGCCTGCTCGGAACTTTCTGATCATGTCAGCTTCTGAATCAAAATCTAGATTAACCTAAAAGAATGAGACAAAGATGCTTGAATAATTAATCTGATTTAGAAAAAGTAACCTTGTTGACCTAATCTAGAGGGGATAAATTTGGATGGAATCAAATGCCTATAGTAATCATGTTTGTGTCTCACCTGCACAGTGCATGTCCTAAACATCATATCCAGTCCAAGTGAACCTACTTTGGGCATGTAATTCCTCATAATCTCATATCGTCCCTGAGACCAAATAACTATTAATATAACAGGTGTGAGGAGAGAAAAAAGAGAGAGTTGGTGGAATAAGCATGCTAAGGAACCAAGTCAAATGCAACAAATAATTGAATATAAGGTCTATGACATATTGCTGCTATATTTATTCTCTCTCTTCTTTCTTCCCCCCCACCACCACCAACCACCACGAAACAAGGTGTACAATATCTTTTCAACATGCTTCAAAACGTTTAGCGGAAAATTCTTTTGGTAGAAACTTGATTTAGTTTACAGTTATACCTTGGGCATTATAGGTATGTCTTCGCGTCTCCATTTAGGCTGGAATCCAATTCCTAAAAATCCAATACCCATTTCCTCAGCTACAGCTTTCACCTAAAGGAAAGAACTATAGTAAGATAATTGACAATTAAAAGGTCAACATCTGGATATTTGTAATCACCGTCAACTCTCTATAATGCTTCTGCATGAAGTATATAATTAATGGATGCATGGAACCTTTGAACAAATGAAATGCTGACAGGCATCGAGAATAAACATAAAACCTCTGCAGCCCACCCAGGACCAACTTACAAGAACACAAACCTGGTAAAGGTGTGAATTAACTTCAGCACAGGTTTGATGCAAAGTTTCAAGAGGGGCACCACTAAGTTCGAATTGACCACCAGGCTCCAGTGATATACTTTGTTTTCCCTGGTCCATAGTAATCATAGGTTATTCAAATAAATTCAAAGGAACTTAATGGATAGATTCCTCTAAAAGGAGATCAACATAGCATTTACCAAGGTAAAAATTTCTTGTTTCACATATCCATATTAAACAAGTTACACAAGGTGCATAGGCGCTAAGTTGCTATCTCCCATATGTTTTGAGGCAGGGGATGTGGTTTACCTGCTGGAGTCCTATAATTTTGTCACCCTCCATTACTTTTTCCCAGTCAAACCTCTCTGCAATCCCATTCAGCAACGCTGCTATTTGTTCATACTTCATGGGACGTAATGTTCCAAACTCAAAACCAAACTTCTCGTGTTCTGTACCAATTCTGGAGGGCATTGTCAGATATTGGACGTTAATATGGTGGCGTTTACAAATAACAGTAGAACAAGTACAGAAACAACCAGAAAAACATACACACTTAGACAACCCGATTACAGAGGCTGGGATTAAGAAATTAAATCAGGGGGCTAATAAAGGGATAATAATATCTCAAAAATGGGCTTCAAATAAAACAATTAAAGGGATTGAGGATTATAGTCTATAGTCTATAGTCTATATTTCATGTAATTGCTATAAATGAGACTTTGTACATATACAGGAAACATACGGCTGGAAGTTGTGCGCAGGACAAGGCCTTTTCAGTTAAATAAATTTGCTAGTTGTAAATGACAACCAAAGCAGCTCAAACCAGAAGTATACTACAGAAATACAAAAATAATGTAAAGAAGAAACAAATGGCTGAGGAAATTTGAACAAGGTAACGGAAAAAATCTGGTGATGGAAGTGATATAACACGAGAAAGCATATGAAATATTAACCTCCATTTTTCCTTGGACTTGCATCCAGAAGCTAGATAAGCTACGAGATCCTCTTTTGTCAGCGGCTCGGTAGCAACTACAGTGTCCTCGGTAGGAGGACTCGCAGCAACAATCACCCTGCCCCCTCGTCTCGACGCCATCCTCGTGCTGTCTATATGCAAACCATGCGTGATATTCCCAGAGCAACACGATAAAGAAGAACCGATAGGAGTTTCCTTCATCTTCAACGACTCCATATGAGCCGACACACTGAACGCCACATAGTTTCCTCCTTTGCATCGTATACTTTCAACACCAATCCGGTGAGTCGAACCAGCCTGTGAAACGAGAGCCATAGCTCGCTTCTAAACAATGTGCAACCACTCAGTTACAATCGGTTCCGAAGAAAACAACAAAATACAGTAAAAGCAAATCCACAAAATACGCAGTCTCAACAAGACGCCGCCGATAGACAAACAAAATATGTATATATATATCGAAAACCAAAAGTTCAAATGCAGAACAATTTGCAATCAAGCTAGTGAAACAAGATATAAAAATTGATCGAACATGGAGCCGTGTTTGAAATTCTGTCTGCATACAATTTACAATTACCTGAAATACTAGAATTCTGAGGCGTTGAATCAATCGGATATCGCTTTTCTGTTCTCTCTTTTCTTTTCTGTTGTTCGTAAAGAGACTTTGGAGAGCAATGGAGAGAGATGCCGAAAGGAAACTTTAGCTTTGCTTCTCACTCTATCCCTCGTGTCGCGAAATTAAGAGAGAGAGAAATAGAAGGCGGCGGCTATGGTGCGGCATTATGTACGCTTTTACTATGCTCCACTTATCTTGCCGTTTGCCACATCAGCTTTTTCTTTTGAGATTCTCCGACCAAATGTTCTTCTTTTGCTTTACTAGTGCCAACCTCATAAAATTCCATTAGGTGTCAAATGTGTTTTCTTCCTTAAAAAATTATAATATAACATGGATATCCAGTAGAATGTATAATTTGGTTCCTTGAAGTTGGAAGTTGAAATATTCGTATTTCTATATTTACTATATTAAATAATCAGTATTTATTTAGTGGCTTAATTTTTTAAGAAGAATATTCAATATGTCTCTAAATTTTTAAATTTGTATTTATGATTTTTCTTTCGTGACTATTAATTTGATGTTTTATATAATACGTTAATTGAATATTAATTAACGATCGACACAACATAATAAAAATAATATTATAAATAGATCAATAATACGAACTACAAATTAGTCTAGTGGGAGAAATTAAAAAAAATGATATTTCTAAGCTAGATATAAACCCTCAATATCACATGGCGTCTCGCTCGAAAATTAATCTACATCATAGTTAATTGGCACGTCACACCATATAATCCCTAGTTTATATAATTATCATGTCATATAAATGTTAAACCAACTATGTTAATCTGAAAGTTTTTTTTTCTGGTTCGAGAAAAACGATAATTTTATGAATACTTTTTATAGATATCAATGTAAAAATGTTTATAGTTTAACATATGAATTACTAGTCTAATTTTTTAAAAATTTCAATTTGGTCTCCTTACTTTTAATTATTCAATAATTATATTTTTAAAATATAAAATAGATAGAGCGAAAATTAAAACTTTCTGAGATATATCTCAGAACAGTCCTGTTCAGATTGGACCAATAATTATATTTTTAAATCAATAGCATATTATTTAGTTTATAAATAAGACTTAACCGATCAATTGATGAAGTTTAAACAAATGATGTCAAATTCATTGTATCTTTCCCTTCAATAAATATATTAGGGTTCATGATTCCCTGCGTGATCATAGCCATATATAATTTTATTTATTATTATTATTATTATTATTATTATATTATATTCCTCTCGTCCCTACCACATTTTCTCTAGTTTAGGGGATTGGCAATGGACTTGAAAAATCCCCTCCAATCATGGTGAGTAAAGAAACATTATTTTTTATGTTTTTACTGGGTTTAAATACAATCGATCATGGTTTAATCAATACCATCGATAGTAACAAAAAATAAATAAATAAATACAATCGATCATAATTCAATCAGTTAAAACATCTACCTCGACCAATAGATAGTTAGCTCAATCTACATCCTTACAGGTTATACTAAAAAAAAATTTAGTCAATGTATTTTTAATTTTGATAATTTTTTTGTATCTCTACTTTTAAAGTTTTAGTTTCAATCCCTATATTTTTAACTTTTGTTTAGGGTAGTACTTGTAATTTGATTTTCTTTTATCTCTGTATTTTTAAGAAGGGACTATTTTAGTTATTATTTATAAATTTTTAACCTAAATTTTATACACAATAAAAAATTTGATTAAATTTGTATTAAAGGTTTCTATTGTATATAAAATTAATTTATGGTTCAATTTCAATAAATGAAATTAATACAGTAAATGAAGTATCATGTTAAAATTGTGATATAAATCAATAAAATAAACATAAAAATGAAATTATCAAAATATTCATTTTTTAAAGTATATGGATTAAAATAAACATTTCGAAAATATATAAATTAAAATGAATAAAAATTTAAAGTAAATGGACTTATAATAACAAAGGGAAAAAAATGTTGAACCAAAATATTATTTTAACTTTTTTATTGTATAATTATTTAAACAATTAAGAGTCAACTTTGAAATGATAAAATTAAATAAATGTGTCCCTCTAAACATAGTTCAATTAGTCAAAGACACCAATCTTCGATCAAAATGTTGTATATATTTAAAAACATATGAATAATCTCGTTAAATAAAATTGTGAATTAYGGTTATTTATCATCGCAAGCATAATTGCAATAACAGTGCGATCTAAATTTAATTTGTAATCATCCCAATTTAAAATAGTACTTCTATATAGCATGATTTACTACAATCAGGAATTTTTTTTTCGTTTTTTTCAATTTATCGTAGTTTCAAAGCCAAGTCAAAGTTTGTTTTATTTCTATAGTTTATCTTAGTTTCAAAACCAAGTCGACTTTGTTTTATATGTGTGTGTATTTTTTTTTTCCTATCGTAGTTTTATTTTAATCTTTTTACTTTTAACTTTTTAACTTTGGTTTTGGTTTAATTGTACTCTCAAAATATTCATTTTGGTTCACATATTTTTAACTTTTATTCACTTTAGTCCCTGAATTTTTAAAATATTTATTTTAGTCTACGTACTTTTAAAAAATGACTAATTTAATTGCTATTCATAAAATTCTAACTTACAATTTTATATATAATGAAAACTCTTTAATACAAATTTATAGTTATATTTCAATAAATTTAGTGAGCTAGATGCGATGCTAACATTATAATTGAAACAAGAGACATTTTGAAAGTAAAAAATAAATAAAAGTTGAAAGTAAATGTCTTATATCTAGTGCCAAAATGAAGCTAAAAACAAAATTTTAAATGTCAACGTCCATAGAAATGTCAAAGTCTCAATTTCATTATAATATTGATGTTGATAAATTGAAAAAGTTATAAAAGTAAAAAATTCGTACTAACTATTTAAATTAAAAAATGAGCATTTTATCATTTATAACTAAATTAAAAGTAATTAATATTAATATTATGTAAAAAAAATATATGTATTTTATAAAATTGTCACAGTTATTTATTTTGTTTTTTCAAATATTTTATAAGTAGAAACAGGTGCATCACACGTGGAACTTGAAAGTTTTATTTTTAAGTAAAAAAAATGAATTAAAAAAAGTGATAAATTACAACGTAACCTAATTTTATAAAATTGAAGATGTTGGTTTCAGCATTTTATTATTATTATATGAATATTTTAGATATTCGTATTATATTATATTAATTTTAATTAATACAAAATATTGATCTAAACATATTTTCTGTTCATTTATTTAGAGTACCTTTTACGATTCCTAATTATTTAATTATGTGAATATTTTAGATAATTCTTTTTTTTCATATGAATATTTTTTTATTGGAATTTAAATCAACACATATTTTTTTATTTGAAATATGAAGATGAAACACTAAAAGGTATTATGGCATAAATGAAAGGAGAGAGGAATTTAAAGGGGTGGGATAGTGAGGGAGAGAAGAGAGAAATGCAGAAAGAGAAAATTTGTATTTAAGTTACGTAATTACAATCAAAAGAATAGTTAAAATGAGAGGGTAAAAATGGAATACAAATTTCTCCTAATAGTGGTTTTATATATACTATCGATATAGATATAGATATAGATGATTTATCTTGTTGAATTTGACTAGGACTATATTATTTTTTAAAATCTCAAACTTTAAGCGATATTTTTAAAATATATTCATTTTATTTTGTTGATGTAAATACTTATTTTTATTTATTTGTCAGGGTGCCATGTAGAAATGTAATATTTAATATTGTCATTACATGTTTTGGATTTTTTTAGTTTGTTACAACGATGATGTATGAATAAAAAGATGATCACTTTTACTTTCACTTGTTAGTGGACCAATATTTAAATTGGTCAAATTTATGTGGTTTTTTTTAATTGATTCAATTAGGGTTAGAGATTCAAATCACAACTTTATAAGTAATGCGTTGAACATTCAAACTATATCATGTCACTAAATTAATGAATGTTATGTTTTTTTAGTACAACATGTGGAATAGGGAATTGAACTTACAATCTCTTGATTGTAGATATATGTCAATTACTGCTGAGCTATGCTAATTTTGACTTTTTTTATTTTTGAATAATAGTACGTGCTATGCTAACTCATGTAAAACAAATATATATTTTTTGTATATAGTGTATTTCCGACTAAATTAATAAAGTATATTTTGACATGACTATCACATTTTTGTTAGTTGGTTTCAAACAAAATTAAAGTTATTAGATCGAAATGATTTGAAAATATAAAATTCAAAACAAGAGATTCAAATCAGAAAACAAAGATTATTTTATGTTTTTTTTGTGTTTTTCAATATGTGTCTAGATAGATTTAAAAATGGTATCAATTTAAAAAATTATTAAAAGTATGTTGACTAAAAGTAGTTACCAACTAAATATTTAATTTAATATAAATTATTATTAATTAATTTATTAATATATATTATAAATTTTGTGTAATTATTATTTTACACGATTATATAATTTATAATATATTATGTTTTATTTGTTTTAATTTAAAAGAATAAAATTATTTGATGATATAAAATAATATATGTATCAAAATTAAATATAAAAATATTGTTTCTAAAAATTTTACGAATCACAATAATAAAAAATTTAATTGAAAAATAAATATAAGTAAATCCGAATCTAAAAACTTAAAACTGGAAATATAACATAACAAATATGTCATAAATAGCTGGGACTGAAAAAAGGAAGAAAGGTTAAAACTATAAGGGGTTAAAATAGTAATTTCGTTCACCCATAGGGGCGGCAGGTTGCTAGGGACTAGGGAGTGAGAGAAAGCGTGGCGAATTACTCCTTACCGGGTCCACATCCTATAAAAGCCCTTCTCGGCTCCGCTCTTCTTCCCCGCGAAAACCAAAAACCAATTCCAATTTGGAGGGACAAAAATTCCAGGCGTAGCGTGCTAGCTATCCGGAGATACGCACGCCGAACGCCGGCCAAGCCGCTGCCGTTTCGCGATGGGGAACCGACGATTTGCGCAAGTCTCCACCAGCGACGAGGAAGACGAAGTGCCGGCACCGAAGCAGCAGTCTTCCAATTCAGACGATAACTTGCCAATTCGGAGGAAGAGGAAGAAAATGAAGCTTCAAGAGGAGGAGGAGGAGGAAGGGGATGATAGGAATCGTAGGAGTAGAAGAAGTAGTAATAAGGGAGAGAAGGTGGTAGAGGCGTCTTCTAAACAGCAGCAGGGGGAAGATGAAGAGGAGGATGATCAGCCGCAGGAGGATGCAAAGCCGATTGGGGACGCCGTTAGGGTTTCTGGCAAAGGGAGGGGGCGGAAGAGCCATTACAATGCATTCGAATATGATGGGAACAGATACGACCTTGTGAGTTAGTTTGTGTCATTAGTTTGTTGGTTCTTTTGTGTTTCAATTATTTTCTATACTTCTTACTTCGTTCGCCTATTTTTCGTGTTCTCTTTTTTGATTGTTGAGTGAACAATTTAGTACTGGCGGTCGTATGGGCTGAGAAAAATGCGAGAATGAAGGCGTGAAATCTGGATACCTATAGCCTTGTGGTAGTTAGGGCTTGGTGTGTCCCTAGTTTGATGGCATTATGTTCAGAATTTGTTATCTCAAGTAATAATATCGTGTGTAACAGTATGCACATTTTTTTTGTTATCATAGAATATTTTTAAATTTTGTACACGTCCATGATGCTAAAACGTTTAAAAAGTGGTAGTCGTAGTATCTCTTTTAGTGACTCATTGCCTGGTAGTAACGTTGCAATTTGGTTCTTACATTTTCCCTTTCAATTGTAGAGTTTTATGCCAAAGAGTGCTTCCATGTTATGAGAAGCTTCTCATCATACTTGTTCTCGTGTCAGGATGAAATTTATTCAGCGACCATCTTTATTACTGCTGCTTGTTATTAATTTTCTGATTGTATGTAGGAGGATCCGGTACTTCTAGTTCCTGAGGACAAGGATCAAAAACCTTATGTAGCAATTATTAAGGTAACATACTCTATTTTTTTTTATTATTTTTTATGTCCTACATTTTCGTGATATGAACATTCTCTGATACATATTGATAAATAATCTACAATGCTTTTCTTTGAAGCAGTTGCTGTTTGTTTTAGCTGTTTCAGGGTGTAAATAAGCAGATATTACTATTTACATTTTTATGTATTGGTTCTTTGAGTTCGTGGAAGTGCATTACAATGTATTTCTTTTATGGAGTAAATGAATGGAGCGAGCTTCTTTGACATTTTTCCTGTAATGGTTGTTGAGGCAATGCCCACCCATCAGTGTATAAAGATGTATATTTGAATAGGGTGTTCACACAATAAATTCAAAAAGTTACAAAAAATGAGATAGAGTGTTTTAGTTTTTGCTGTCCTCTCTTTTGAAAAACAGTTATCTAATTTTTGTCGATCCAAAATTTTCGAACATTTGTTATTTTGAACTGTTGATATGTTTTTCATTCAATTGGTCATTCTGTGTTGTAAAGGTGCCTTTTCATTCTTTTTACCATAAACTTTTATTTCTGAATTTGAGTTAAGATGGAATTTTTTTAATCTGTGGTTGGTTAACGTGTAAATGAGATGCTTACTAGTCATGACGAACCACTATGGATTGACCCAATGTAGGATAAATGGGCAAGATGGAAATTCAGATTCAGATTCAAACTATGGTGGTCTATGGTGACCACTTATATTAAATATTCTATGAGTTTTTTCAACACTAAGTGTTGTAGGATTAGGTGATTATAGATCACTCGGGATGTGTGGAGGAAGGTTATTAAAATTGAAGAGAGATGCTTACGACCCATCCTTAAAGTAGTGATGATTTTGGGACTCATCCTGAACCGGTAATGATTGTTTGCCTAATCTATCCTATCCTTCCCTGGGCCATGAAGGCTGAGTATGAAATGGGGTTACCTGATTATATTCAGATGTCTCTGGGGCCTATTCTTAAATCCTAACTTGCCATCTAGAGGAAACTTAAAATTTTAGGACATTGGGTTCTCGTTAAATGGTTTCTTTTTTTTAAGTTGATATTATCTTTAGCTTGTCCTTATATGGCGGTTCTTGTTTTTTTATCTACATGCACATACTTGTAATCCGCAGAGGAAGTTAGCTAGCCACTGTCTTGTCCCTGAACAGTGGAACTTGGTCCTATTGATAGGATATTACTCAGAACAAAGATGGCATGATGGTCACTGGGCAGTGGTTTTATCGTCCTGAAGAAGCTGAAAAAAAGGGTGGTGGAAGTTGGCAATCACATGATACTCGAGAGCTGTTTTATAGTTTCCACCGTGATCAGGTTCCTGCAGAATCTGTTATGCACAAATGTGTTGTGCATTTTGTTCCCTTGCATAAGCAGCTTCCAATTCGTAAACAGCATCCTGGATTTATTGTGCGAAAAGTGTATGACACAGTTGAAAAAAAACTTTGGAAGCTAACTGATAAGGACTATGAAGACTCTAAGCAGCAGGAAATTGACGAACTTGTTAAGAAGACTATGTCTCGGTTGGGAGATCTCCCTGATATTGAGCCTGAAGATGCTCCAGCTGATCAGGAAGATCAGTTGAAAAATAAAAGGAGTTTCAAAAGAAAAAATATTTCTCCTCTTGATGTTACAAGAGATGAAGCAGATGCAACCAGATTGGATCACGGTTTAAAGGCTGAAACACCAGGAAGTTGTACAACTAACCGATCGGAGTACTACTCCATATTAGAAATATCTGATGTTCTAACAGGCGAAACTCATCGAGATAAATGGTTGGAAAAACTTCTGGAGGGGGTTCAGTACATATGTTATTCTCCTGAGAACGTACGTGAAGATGATGTAGGAAAAGGTGCTGCTAATGGTGTAAACCATGAAGATAAGCATCCAGAACCTACAATTACAGCACATAACAATTCTAAGGTATGTAGCCAGCAAGTATGAATGTGAAAGCTGATTATCTATATTATTATTTGGTACCTTTTGTGATCAATATAAGAATGATTCTACTTTTTGTGGGTTGCAGAGCTGCAAGCCTTTTCTCTGGCCAGATGCAGCTGTTCCGGCAATAACTGCTCTTGAGAAGGTTTCCAATGATGCTCTTTCTGCTGATTTTCAGAAGTATAACCAAAAAATGCGGCAGCTTGTATTCAACCTCAAGGTTAGATGGCTTTCTGATTTTCTGTGTTAGTGCATACTCATTCATAATCATACTAGCTTGAAGGTAGGCAGATGATTATTCTCGCACAATTTTCTTAATTCTAAATACTGCAACATAATATATTAATATGCCAATGGATTCCTGTATGCCTGCTAGATATGATTCCATCTTTTAAGAACCTTTTTTATTATAATCAATTTGTAACATCTGAATTTTATATTTCTGTTCATTAAGAGATAACCTACTGAATATGAACATTGTTAGGTGCATTTGCTGCATAGGAATGTTTAACTGCAGGATGTTTTCTGCATCAAGAACTGTCACCTATGCAGTTAATTATTTGTAACATTGTTCACTCCATCCATAATTATTTCTTTTTCTTGGCAGAATAATCGTTTACTAGCTCAACGGCTGTTGAATGGAGAGTTGGAGCCGTCGAAAATCCTGAATATGTCACCTAATGAGCTCAAGGTAATACAATGATCATAGCTATCCTTTTGTTTTAAATTCAACGCCTGGAATCATGTCAGCTTGTATAACTCATGACATGTAACATACAGTTAGCTAAATTGATGAACTAGGCTGCTATACTTCTTCTTTCTACCTGGTGGATTTGCTGGAATTGAATTTGAAAATCCTATGTAGCGTAGAAATGGATAGTAAAATAAGACATTGTTGTGACTTCCTTTTCTTTATGGGACGTATATTCTCTCTTTAATTTTGTATGATATATATTATTTGTTACTTGTGTTGTTTCTTTCCACATGAACTTTCTGTGCAAATGTCCTATGTTCCTTGTCAACTTCAAAATTTACTAGTCTGATCTTGTTAGGTCTTAGGAAAAGTCTCCACTCCCTTCACAATTTTCGAAATAACTTCTAAGATGAAGTATAAAGAAAGCTGGTCTGCTTGCTGTTTGTCTGTAGTCATATTCATAAGAATATATTAATTATCCTGGCCTAAGATTCCAAATTCTCTCCTTCCTCCTTCCCACTACCAAAGAAAAAACAGATCATGGTTTAAACTAGAACATAAGAGCTAAAAGTAACTTCAATTTTATTTATTTTTGAAAAAATTGCAAAATCTTCTTTAAGCTAATTGGTGTAGGTACATCATAGATCTTGTTCATCTTATTTTTTTGTTATTTTTAATAAATACATCAACTCTTTATTTATTTATTTTTTGATAAGAAACAAAGAAAAGGTGTATTGAGAAAGGGAGAAAACTCCCCAAAGGTGATAAGCTAGAGGCAAAGGGTAGAGAAAACCCTCCCCTAAGAACTATACAGTCAAAGCTTTTATTAGAATGGTTGAGAGCAAAAAGGGAGACACCTGTTAGGCCTCCTATTAGAAATACTTATGTACGTAGGGGTAAAGGAGGTAATTCCTCCTCTTCTGACAATTAGGAGGGTGACTTGGGAAGGACCTTAGCTTTTGTCTTTTGTGTGGTCCTAGGATTGGGGGAGGGAGGATATATGTTTTGTGGCTGCCAAGGTTAGGGTATGCTTTTTGTTTTGTACTCTGTGAGTGAGACTAGTGGGGAGAGCGCAACCCTCTCGAACGGTTGCTTGTTTCTGTGTTCTGTGTACTGTTATAATCTAAGTGACTAATTGTGAGGGAATTACCTCACAAATTGGTATCAGAGCACGTTTGCCCGGGGGAAGAGTGCGAATGGCAAACAAGAAACAGTTAGAGGAAAGGTGCGAGTCGACCGAAAAGGAAGTAAGTGGGATCAAGGAGGTCCTACAACAAATTAGTTCCCAACTGGAGGAACAGCGTAAGAGGAGTGAGGCACAGATGATCGAACAACGTCGCAAGAATGAGGAAACTCAACGAAAGCTGGATGGGTTCATATTAGAGGTATCCCAAGGGAAGAGCCCGCGGTCAGCGGCGGCGAAGAATGGAAGTTCAGCCCTAAAGAGGAAACAACCCGAAGGAAACAGTGAGCAACAAGGCGAGACATCAACAGGCAGAGCTGAGGGACCCGGGGTCGAACGAAACAAGTTTAAAAAGGTGGAGATGCCCATTTTCACAGGGGACGACCCAGACTCGTGGCTCTTTAGAGCTGAGAGATACTTCGAGATCAACCACCTGAGTGAGGAGGAGAAGATGACTGTGACCATTATCAGCTTTGAAGGGGCTGCTATGAAATGGTACCGTTGGGCGGAAAACCGGCAACCATTCGCGGATTGGAACGACCTGAAAACCAGGATGTTTGAGCGGTTTAGCGATTCCAAAGATCAAAACCTTCTTTCTCGCTTCCTCTCCATCAAGCAAGAAGGTACGGTTACTGAATACCGACAGACATTTGAAGCTTGGTCAGCGTCTTTGCCCAATATAGCTGAAGAACATTCATCAACGGGTTGGAACCCAACATCAGAGCGGAACTTAAACTTTGGGAACCGGTGGGCCTCGAACGAATCATGAAAAAAGCCCAACTTATTGAAGATAGGAATTCGTCAGTCCATACAACAAAGGATAGTAGCCCAATTCAGGGCCCTAGGACATTGGCGAATACGCCAAAAACGCCTCCCAAGACACTAGAGACAGTGACAACTCGCACGGTTACCCTATCTGGTAAGTCGTATCCTACGACCCAACCGTTACGAAGGGAACAGACACAAAAAAGGCTAACGGAAACAGAGTACCAACAGCGCAAGGACAAGGGGCTCTGTTTTCGGTGTCAGGAAAAATACAGCATTGGGCATAGATGTAAGAACCAAGAGTTGAAGGTCTTTGTAGTGCACGACGACGAAGGTATGGACCTGGACCAAGAAGAGCCGATTATGAGCATGGAAGGGGAAGGCTCCACCACGGTAGGGGAAGTCGCCGAGCTGGCACTGAACATCGTCGTGGGTTTTTCAACTCCAGGGACCATGAAATTGCGAGGACTGATCGAAAACAAGGAGGTGGTCATCTTGATTGACTGTGGAGCCACCCACAACTTCATATCACAGAAGTTAGTTGATGCGCTCTCCCTTCCCCTACACGAGACATCCAACTATGGAGTAATAATGGGCACGGGCGTAGTCGTAAGGGGCAAGGGAATATGCAAGGGAGTCGTCCTCTGCCTCCCTGAGTTGACCATCAGAGAAAATTTCCTTCCCCTTGAGCTGGGAAATCTGGATGTGGTGCTGTGAATGCAATGGCTGAGCACCCTAGGAACGATGGAGGTGGATTGACAGGCGCTTACCATGTCTTTCAGAAATGGGGGCAACGGAATCATCCTCAAAGGAGATCCGACCTTGATGAGAATGGAGGTGACTCTCAAGAAGTTAGCACGAACTTGGGAAATACATGATCAGGGGTACCTAGTGGAGTTCAGGGCCGTCTCTGCACAACCAGAGGGACAGGAGGCCTCTGAGGCCATCATTCCCAGTCGCCGGGTACAGGAAATCGAGAATTTAATAGCTGGCTACCCAGAGGTTTTCCAACCACCCTCCTCCCTGCCCCCTTGTCGAGCCATTGACCATAGAATCCAGCTGAAAGAAGGCCAGCCACCCGTCAATGTCCGACCCTATCGCTATCCCCATGCTCAGAAGACCGAAATAGAGAAACTAATCAGTGAGATGTTAGAGGCAAGGGTGATCAGGCCAAGTACCAGTCCATATTCGAGCCCCGTGATCTTAGTAAAGAAGAAAGATGGTAGTTGGAGGTTCTGTGTAGATTATAGATCCCTGAATAATGCGACAATACTGGATAAGTTCCCCATTCCTGTCATTGAGGAATTGCTAGATGAACTCCACGGCTCGAAGGTGTATTCGAAGATAGACCTAAAATCGGGATATCACCAGATCCGAATGGCCCCTGAAGATGTGCACAAAACAGCATTCCGGACACACGAGGGTCACTATGAGTTTATGGTGATGCCCTTTGGTCTCACCAATGCTCCTGCCACATTCCAAGCATTGATGAACCAAATATTTCGACCATTCTTACGTAAGTTCATTTTGGTCTTCTTTGATGATATTCTAATATATAGCTCCGATGCAGATGCCCACATCCACCATCTAACTGTGGTTTTCAACATACTGAGAGATCACTCCCTTTGTGCCAACTTCAAGAAGTGTCAGTTTGCCAAGGAAAAGATCGAGTATCTGGGACACTTGGTGTCAGCAAAAGGCGTTGAAGCAGACCCTGAAAAGATTCGAGCAATGCTCCAATGGCCACAACCAACGAACCTCAAGGAGCTGCGGGGATTCCTAGGCTTGACGGGGTACTATCGCAAGTTTGTCTCTAATTATGGATCCATGGCGGCCCCGTTGACACAACTGTTGAAGAAAGATG
>NW_019104490.1:2888133-2922831 GCF_001995035.1 Momordica charantia
GACAACCAACGCCACGCTAGATCAACAACTCGAGGAGCGTGATATAGCACTGGATAAGTTAAAGGCTAACCTGACCCTAGCCCAAGATCGTATGCAGAAGTACACGGATGCACATCGCAGGGAGGTGGAATTCGAGGTGGGAGAACAGGTTTTTTTGAAACTCCGACCCTACAGGCAACGTTCGATGGCTAAACGGAAGAATGAAAAGCTGCGCCCACGCTTCTACGGCCCCTTTACCATCAGGGAGCGGATTGGCAAAGTCGCCTACAAGTTAGAGCTCCCAACGGAAGCATCCATCCACCCGGTATTCCACGTGTCGCAGCTGCGGAAAGTCATTGGCCCAGGCAAAGAAATATGCCCAACCGTGCCACCCCTAACGGATGACTTCGAAGTCCTCCCTGAACCTCAGGATGTATTTGCATTTCGCCACAATGACGACACTGAAGAATTGGAAGCTCTAGTGCACTGGAAACATACGGATGAGGGCAACGCCACTTGGGAAAATCTCGAGACTTTCAAGCTCCAATTCCCGGACTTCCACCTTGAGGACAAGGTGTCTGGACCCGCGGGGGGTGATGTTAGGCCTCCTATTAGAAATACTTATGTACGCAGGGGCAAAGGGGGTAATTCCCCCTCTTCTGACAATTAGGAGGGTGAGGGTGACTTGGGAAGGACCTTAGCTTTTGTCTTTTGTGTGGTCCTAGGATTGGGGGTGGGAGGATATATGTTTTGTGGCTGCCAAGGTTAGGGTATGCTTTTTGTTTTGTACTCTGAGTGAGACTAGTGGGGAGAGCGCAACCCTCTCGAACGGTTGCTTGTTTCTGTGTTCTGTGTACTGTTATAATCTAAGTGACTAATTGTGAGGGAGTTATCTCACAACACCTTAGAAGATTTTACAAAAAGGTCAATCTGATTGCAAATGATTGAAAGAATAATATGGTTAGATTGTAATAAAAGTGGGAGTGCATACCAAGCTGAACCCATGATGTTTATTCCCTCGCAAATACTATCCAGGTTCCAAATGTTTTCTTTAAAGTTCTTTTGGTTTCTTTCCATGTAGACCATCCACAGAAGAGATTTCAACACACAAGGCCACATTAAATCTAACACAATTAGAAAGCATCAGGGTGAGCCAGCTTCCACTAGAAGGAGAAACCGACCATGCCCATTTGTCCAGATTTTTTGCTTTTCTGACTGAAAATCGACATTTGATTTTGATTTTGATTTATATTTTTATAAATATTTAAATTTTTATTTGAAATAGAAAGGAGAGCTTAGCCATAAGGTTATGTCCAGAAAACAAATGTTCAAAGCCTTTGGTTCTTTTGGCTCGTAATAAATTGTGTCGCTTAATGCTGAATGTGGTGTTGTTTCATCTGCCCTTTTAAGTACAAGGGAGGAGCCCTATGGTAGACAGCCTCTCTTGCTAACTTGTGGAACATTTCGTTGAAGAGAAAGAGAAGAATGTTTAGATACATTTAGTATTTGCTAGGTTCAATATCCCCCTCGGGTGTATGTGAGCAAGAAGTATTATCACTATATTGCCTCATTCTCCACAATTATGAACTTTTTATGTTTTTTTGTTTGTTTCTTTATTTTTGCCTTCTTGTGTGCTAGGTTGATTCTTTATGGGTTGTCAATGTTCTCTTTATGGAAGCTTGATCTCTCTCTCTCTCTCTCTCTCTCTCTATTATTTATTTATATATATATATATATATATTTTAATTTAAATGTACGTCTCATTGTTGTTAAAAATTATTTAAAATTACATAATAAAATGGAGAGAAACAAAAATTTTAAATATCAATATGAAAAATTAAGTCTATCATGTAACTTAATTGTGAGAAAGAGAATCAAGAGAAAAAAAATTTGAGGGAGATATTGGCGGGGAGAGAAAGATAACGGTTGTGCAAGTGCACCTTCTCAAAAAAGGGGGAAAAAAATAACAAAAAGACAACACATGCAGATATTCTCTTGGATATACCCATGAATTTAAGTATCGAATACCAATGAAATGGGATGGGCATGTCCATCAAAATCGAGACCAGGGCTGAGGATCCCTGTCCATTCCATGTCATTTTCATGTATATCATCATCGTTGATGTTATCCTGAATATGGCTTTATGATTTGATAGCTCTTCTTTGCATCAGTCAAATTTTTAGAAACATGTGTATATGTTGATTTACCCATGGGCTTGAGCTGCATGAGTTTTTCTATTTCTACGAGTGTGCATTTACGCAAATACATTTTCGAACCAAGAAAGTAAAAGTCACTATAATTGTTAACTACAGGATGGATTGACTGCTGAGGAGACAGCAGCAAATAAGGAGCCTGATGAGTCTGAGCGTATGCAGGTCAGCATCTTCTTTCCTTCCTCCATTTGTCCCTTCTCATTTCATTTACCATTTGTTATGCACTTAAATGACTATATAAGATGAAACAGATGACAGATGCTCGGTGTTCAAGATGCACAGAATGTAAAGTTGGTGTAAGGGATATCATCCAAACAGGACATGGAGAACGATATAAGGTCTCATTCTTTCTTTTTCGAATTTTCCTTTGCCCCATGCTGGACAAGTCATCCCCGACTTGTGGCAATATCTTTGCATACATTGCCTTTAAGAACTAGTGCTTATATCTAGCTCAACAACATACTCGTGTCTAATATCTAATTGCTATTGATGGTACCAGATGCACAAACACTTCATTTGGGCAATGTGTCTGACATGTGTTGGACACTTGTTAAGCAAATTAAACACGAGTGAAACACTCATAGACATTTGGAGGGTGAAATAGACATGAAATACATATTAATACGTAACACTTTAGACTTCAAAATTTGATCTATCATGAATATTTTGATCCAAAACTAAAACAATTTTTTAGCATAAGAATTATTAAAATAAATAAAAAAGATCATAATAAACGTGTCCTTGACATGTATGTTTTATTTTAGGCAACTATAGTATGAGACCTATACATTCTTGTTCCCTATTTATACATAATGCTTTTGCAGTTTGGTGTAAAAAATTACATGGTGCTAACATACCCTGGTTTTACCATTCCAGTTGGAGTGCATTGCATGTGGTCATTCTTGGTATGCTTCCAGGGATGAACTATCTATGCTGACAATAGACGCAGCAGCTACCTCTGCAAAGAGCGTTGGCACCGCACCATGGGCAACTGCCAAATTCGAAGATGTGGAGAAGAGTCTACTCAGTCCCCGTGAGCCTGACAAAGCGGCTGAGGACCTCATCAAAAAGATGAGTGAAGCGTACATGCCTGTATTGGATAGTCAGAAATCTAACAAGCCTAAAAAGGATGATATCACAGAACCTGCTAAAAATGCACAGTAAGGAGTTCGCTGACCTTGTTCTGTGTCTCATTTACACTTAGGATCAGTCTGTGTACAGTTAAACTGGTTGCCGTATGTATCTAAGTTCTCCCACCCTCTTGTCCATCACCTGGAGCTCTCGTGAAGTTGTTAGCTAGGTTTATAGCTTAAATTTATAACCAACCCCGACCTTTTACGCACATTCCATGTTTATACTTCTTTCTTGCTTAGTATATGGTATTAGTTCGACGAAGAGGTATTTAAATTTCCAAATGGTCCTTCATGACATGCTTATCCCTTAAGAATGTTGGGGTACTGTCATCCCATAGCTTTTCTTGGTACATTCATGAATTAGATTTTGCTTCAGTTGATTTCTCTAATGGTAGGTTTCAAAATATTTAGCCTACTGCGAAGTGGGCAAGGAAATTCCATATTTGATGCCTGCTCTCTCTCTCTTAAATGGTGCCCTTGTTTGGTTCTTGTTAGAATCATTCTGTTGCATTATGGCTACCATATAGTATGATAAATATTTGACTTTTTTTGCACTGTGGTACCTTCATAGTTGTAGTCCATTTAATTGTTGCTTAGCTTTATGAAGTTGGTGGCTCATCAATGGTTCCTGTACAGAAGACCAGATAATTTGGGTGCGATTATTTGTTCAGGTACCTCCCATAAAATACTAATGCTCTTAACTTTAGTCAAATCATTATTTGATTTTCTTGATTTATTAATTATTTATTGTCTCAATCATCTTAAAAGTTGGTATTATGTAGTTCAATATAATTAGGTTTAATTGTGTTTTTTTTGGTGGTTAGATTTTTATTCATGTCTGTTAGGGCCCCTTTAATAACATTCTCCTTTGTTTTTTGTTTTTTTTTTCTGTTTCAAGAAACGTTTCTAACCCTAGAAAATTTCGAAATAGTACAATCAAATTCATTGTTTATTGTTTTTGTTTCTATTTTTCTCAAAATATTGATAAGATTATTATTTTATTATTTTTTACTTATAGAATGATGATAGTATACACACACACAACATAAAAGTTTTGAATATTTACTTTGAAATTTTAATTCCATATATATATTTTAATTTTTAATTTTTAAAATTTTGAATATTTACTTTCCAAATGTTGGTTTTGATTTTTGCACTTTTAGAAGTGATTATTTTGGTTTTTATTTCTTTATTTTTTTAGTACAACATGTGTGGGGTGGGATGAGAGACTGAATTTATAATATCTATCTTGGTTGGAGATGTATGTTAATTACCGCCGTTTTGGATGTTTTGGTATTTATTTATAAAACTTTAACAAATTTTCATTGTATCTAAAATCTATGGTTATATTTGAAGAAAAAAATGAAGAGGTAAAAATTGTCACTTTTGAATGTAGGTGTATTAAAATGAATAAATTTTGAATAAATAATTAGAAAGTAGATAGGAAAAACGAATCAAAATGGAGTGAACAAATAATTAAATCTATTTGTTTAAAAGTGGATTCTACCTATAGTGACAAATTTTTTCGGATTTTAAAAGAAAATTTTCAAGCTTGAGAACTGGTCAAGCGATTTTTTAAAAAATGGAAAATATCTGCACTGTACGGTAATGGTGGTGTGATTAAATAAAACAAAATCGCACCAATACTTTCTTTTATTAAAAATGATTTTTTTTAAGATTCTAGACTAGTTGAACTTTAAACAATCATTTAAAACTTGATATTTTTTTTTCATAAGACTATTCAACAAAATTTGACATGTAAACAAATGTAGCCAAGAACTCGAGAATAGAGTTAGGTATTGAGATTTAAAGTAAGGTTTATTTTTCTTGATTCTAATTTTTTTTCTAATCTTTTTTTTCTCGTTTATGTTTTCAATTAAGAATAATAGGATTGTATTTGAAAATTATTTCTTGTTTCTGTTCTTTCAATTTTTTTTATGTAAAAAGAAACAGAAATATGTTTAGTAACCCCATTTTGTTTCTTAAAAATTTAGATTAAAAAAATTAGTTTTATATAAACAAATTAAATTTTAAATTTTTTTATGTAATATTTTTACATATATTGGAAACAAAAATCAGTTTTCAAAATTTCTACATAAATTTAAGAATGTTTCTTCAAAATGAGAAATAAGAAACACCAACAATTACCAAATGTGTTTCTGAAAAATAAAAAGCCCTGAAAAATAAAAAGCCAGAAGCAAAGAAATTAAAACTTAAATATTAATAAGGAGTTGAAAACAATTTCAAATGCTTTCACTAAACCACTGAATAATATTAATGATATGGCAAGATAATTTTTACTCTAAGTTTAAAAAATTCGAATAAGATAATTAATATTTGAAAGATGATATAAAATATTCATAAGATTAAATTCGAANAAAAAGGAAAATTGAATTGAGAGTTCTGAAAACGGAGCCCAAAGATTCCGTGGGTTTTATCTGACGTGATCGACTGTCTCGGTTGTCGGTTCCGCCTCCCTCCCGCCCGATTTTTCACTCTCTTGTTATTTTACCATTCTGCCCTTCCACCGCTCGGACAGTCCTTCCCTCGACCACTGTAATTCACCACAATCTTCTGTCCTTTTTCCAAAACTGACCCCTTCTTTCTCATGATTTTAGATAATCTAATAAAATAGTCCGTAATATTTTTTTTTTCCTTTCAAATTTTAGCCTAAATGTATCTAATAAAATAGTCCATAACGTTTTTTCAATTTTTGTCCTTTAACCTTTTAAAATTCTTAATTTATCTTATGTATTAAAAATTCTCAAAGTAAGCTCTTACCTTAAAAAAGTTATTAAAAATTATTAATATAAAATTAATATATCATTAATTAAATTATTGTTTTGTTAACTTATTTGAACATATGTGCCAGTCAAATAGACGGAAAAAATGAATTTTATTAATTTATAGATTGAACTTCGTTGATAGGGAGATTGAATTTTATGTGTCTAATAGTATTCTAGTAGCATGTTCCGGTTTAAGTATATTAATTTAGATATATAATATTAATATTAATAGTTTTAAACTTATTTTTATTTATTAATCTAAATATTTATTATGAATTTTTTATTTTTATAATTATTTTTCTCGACATGGATATTTTTATAAAATTGAGACCTAAACATTTTCACCACCTGCGTACAAATTTATAACATGGACTAGAATGTGAAGGGAAAAAAAAGAATATATGAAAATTACTTAGAAGAAGCTAAAGGGGAAGCATATAGGATAGAGTTGAGGCAACAATTTGACCCACTTTTATTGACCCTTCTTTTGGACCATTTGTTGATTCTTGATTTAGAACTTCCTTTTGCAGCTTTTGAATCATTCCCAAATCTCTCTCTCTCTCTAAATAGAAGAAAACTTCCAACTGTCTTTTTCTTCAATGGTGCCAAAACATGGTTTTTCTTTTCATGGGTATTTTGGTAATTGACCACATCCAAAACTTGGGGACCCTAAGGGCTTTAAGGTAATTTCACTACTAGCCTTTGATCCACAATTTGATGAAGGGGTTGTTTATCTCAATCTTATAAAACTAATAATAATTTGAAACAGTCATTAATTGTGGATTCCACTCTTCAATATTTGCTTTGCACTTCCCAAAGTCTCTAAAATAATGTTGTTGTTGCAGTGATATGGGCACCCCCACCCCTTTTGATAAGTGCACTTCCTTCCCTGTTGGTATCCTTGAATTTCCAATAGTGCCACCAAAATTGTAGTGAGAAAAGCCATTTCCAAAGGGTATAGACGTAATATCATTGTGAAAATAGAGTAGAAGTATAGCTCACTCCCTAGGGGTGCCCCAAATGTATATAATAAAGAAAGGCAAAAACCAACAGTCCCATGCTACTATTGCTAGCAGCTTCTTATTGAATTAGGTTAGAATTATGTAATACATACCATTAATACTCTTCATCACTCATTTATTGTAAAAAAAAAAAAAGCAACTATTTATAATTTATTAATGCAGCTAAAACCTTTTAAAAATTATTATTTATTTATTTAGATTATAACTAATATTTTAACATTTAAAATACTATTTTGATCTACATACTCTCCGTTTTAGTTCATTTTAGTATATAGTTCCAATTTAGATTGATATATTTTCAAAATATTTGTTTTATTTCAGATACTTTTAAAAAGTTACAATTTTGATCCCTTAATTTTACTTTTAATTTAATTTTTTTATCACAATTTCAACGCGATAATACATATTTAATATATATTTTAAAATGTAACCATAATGTATATTAAATGGTTTCTAATTGTGTGTTTAATTTGTATTAAAATTATACTCAAAATGGTTATTTTTTTATCATACTATTTATTAATCATAATGGGCTGGCTTTGGTTTATTAAAGCTAAGTAATTTTTTTTTTTAGATTTCATAGGGATTACTTAATTTTACACCCAAATCTAGTAGGATCATAGAAGCAGCTGATTTAAACTCTAATTAATGTTAAGTTTTCATTTACCAATTTGGTCAATGAAATTACTTTAAAAATTTTGAATTGGTGATTATATTTTAAAAATTTTCTAATTGATTGTTAACTCCATCAATTTAAGATCTATGTAGCATGATAAATATATTATTTAAAGATTGTATAACTATTAATATATTTGATAGCGTAAAAACAGTACTAATAACAAATACTCTATTAAACACAAAATAAATGGAAAGTTGATAATCATAAGAAGTATTTTAAACTATAAATACTAAATAAGCACCCCTCTAAAACGTTTTAGAATCAAAACTTGCAATTTGTAATGATTTGAAGAAACAAAACTTATTTTTCTAAAAAAGAAGACGTTAAATGAAAGAAAAAGGAAGAAGAGGATATGAAATGATGAGTACAGAAACAATGGTGTGTTTTATTAAAGTAGACATGAACAGCAGCTTCGCAGTTATCTTGTCTCTCCCAGCAACCTTCACTCGTGTGAGAGAGAGAGAGAACTCTCTCATTTTTCACTCTCTTTCTCGCTCTAACGCATGCTTTCTCTCTCTTAAAATTGCCTTGCATTACACACTCTCTCAAAGAGTTTGCTTTATTTGCTCATTATGCTTTTCGGCTACTGACCAAGTTCCTCTGATCACATCTTTTGCTTTCCCCCCTTCAACTTTCGTTGATTCTTTGAAAAAATTCTCATTAGCGACGAATTCACCGTTTTTTGATTTGGGGTTGGATTCTTTTGGAGCTTTCAGCTGAAGAAATTGGTCGACATGATTGCTTCTTCCTGTTGTTTGTTGGGTTTTTCTTTGCCTTCACTCTTCTGAGATCTGGTGGGGTAAGCCCAATTCTTCCGTTTTTTGTTCTGGAGTTTCTTGTTTGTTGCCTACAATGCGTTTGATGAAATGATTTTCGCTCCCCTGATCTCACATTTTGGTTTTTATCTGTTACTTGGTCTGTGTTTTGGATTAGAGTTGCTGGAGAAGCTCTCAGCTTCTAGAATCAAGTTTTCTTTTTGGAAGTTCTCTGATACTCAGAGGTTACTAATTGTTAATGGGGCATTTGCCTTCTTCACAAACTGAATATTTGAAAGGTTGGAGTTCAAAAATCTTGTGAGCTGCTTCATTTTGTTCTATTTGAGTTTTTGTTAAGATCTGGTCCTGTGTTTTGGTTTTTACTTCTGTCTACTGGTAGATTCAGGTGGACATGAAATTTAAGCTTTTGAAGTGTTTCTAATAATGACAGGAACTATTTGTTGGAAATAAGTTCTGTCTTTATGTACTTTTACCAGTGCAGTTTCTTCTAGTTGCAAATCTGTGATTTAGCGATTTAAAGTAGACCCTTTTTTTTTCATTTTATTTTTATCCATTTTCTCAAGTCAAAATATCAATACGTTGTGATACATGTTGAGTTACAATTCTTTTCCTTTGCCTTCTTTGTTGCTAGAACTGTTATCTAGTTAAATTTCTTGGATCTTTGTTCGAAACTCAAGTGTCTTGCTTCTGCAGAGCTGTGGATCATACAATGGGACGAGAGACAGAATTGGACTCTGACAGCATTTGCTCGGTGGATCTGAGTCCTAACACTGTTCTTCCATCGTTTCCACGGCGTTCGAGCATGAAAAAGAGAAGCACGAAAAAAAAACACAAGCATAAAGACTTTGTATTGAATGTGAAGGATGATTTTACGGAGATTAGATTTAGTGGCGACCGCAGGTCTCGAAAAAGCAATTCTCCTGGCCTAGTTGAACTGGAAGATGATAAGCATAAAGATTTTGTGTTGAATGTAAAGGATGATTTTACAGAAATCAGATTTGGTCGTGACCAAAGGTCTCGTAAAAGCAATTCATCTAGCCTCGTTGAACTGGAAGATGATGAAGTGCTTCAGCAGGGTTCTAAGTACCAAAGCTCCGAAGATGTAGGTAACACAGAAGGGATGAACATTCATGGGGAAAGGAGAAAAATCGAAATTTCGCATGACAATTACACCTCTTGGTCTTCTGGTATTATTGCCACTTTGTGCAGTTCAGATGAGGAAATCCCAAGGCGGAGATCTCCAGTATTATTATCATTAGACAAAAAACTGAATCAATCACCAGTTAGTAAAGCTTGCATAGGTCCGCGTTCATCAGATAGCTTCATTGAGATCTACTTAGGTTCTGAGAACAGTGAAAATCTATCGAAAGATTCTATCAATCATCTTGAAAATGTTAAAGGTGTTGGACCCCTTGACAGTGGCAAGGAACGTTTGAAGAGAGACAAGCTCCACACATTGCAGAAGTCACTCTCTGCTAAGGTAGAAATGCCTAAAAATCAGCTTCCATTGGAAAGTGATCTACGGTTTCGACACAGCCCAAAGGTTCATATCAGTCCTTTCAGGAAAATGTTGGATCCATTTATGAAATCTAAATCTGTCAGAAGTCGTTTCAGTCATGCAGTAGAAGATGGTGGAGATAAAGCTGTTAGGACATTTGGCCTGCGAAAAAATGAGACATACAGAAAATCTTTGTTGCAAGATTTCTCAAATACAGCAAAGAGTTTAGATTGTGATTCTCATTTTGTGAATAATGACAATCACCAAACTGGTGGTGTAGCATCTTCACCCGTTCATTTACATGGCTCTCTCAAGTTGGGAAAAAAACATGGGATGCCATTTTTTGAGTTCTCTCAGAACTTCCCTGAAGATGTCTATGTGGCTAAGACGTGGAAGACAGGCAATGCTTTTAAATGGGTGTATACATTTTATTCCGTGGATCATCGAAAAAAAGGTAATGCAAGTGGTTTTGGATTAAATCACAGCTGCAAAAACTCCTTACTGGTGGGTCAGATGCAAGTTTCCTGTTATTTATCCTCTGAACTTAGAGATGGTGGTTTCGACAACTCCATGGTCACAGAATTTGTTCTGTATGATACTGCACGTGCTAGACAGAGTACTGCCTCCCAAGAAAATTGTGACTCTATTCCCGATGTTGTCAAACCTCCCAAAAGTTCTAATCTGGAAGCATTCAGTATGAATGATGGGACCCCTCTTGAAAAACCCAAACTTCAGCAAAAACATGCTTCTGAAAATTGTGATTATGGTTCTATAGATTCTTGCCCTAGGGATTCAGCAGATTTACATCCAAACTTGGAATCTGCAGCTATTGTTATGCAAATCCCATTTAGCAAGAGAGAGAGCTTGAAGTATAAAAGAGGTGATAAGACGAGCAGTAAAATGAACTCAGTCATACAAAATCTCTCTAAGATTGAAAAAAGGATAGACGAATCTCCTCGTCGCACAACACAAGAAACTCTGAAGGTGGTACTTCCCATTGGAAACCATAGTTTGCCAGCTGTCGAAAGCCATGGCCCTTCTACATTACTGGATCGATGGAGGTTGGGAGGTGGTTGCGACTGTGGCGGTTGGGACCTGGGTTGTCCTCTTCTAATTTTGGGCAGCCGCAGTATCCACTGTGCTGGAAATCAAGCACAAAAGGAGAAACGGACTTTTGAGCTCTTTCTTCAGGTAAGCTTTCTGCAGGTTCCAGATAATTGGCAATTATAATTCTGGACTGATGTTTTATATCAAAAAGTTTGATAACAAGTGTATAATAGAAGCTTGAGGCGCTGAACAGACTTTCATATGCCTATCATGTTCATTTAATGGCGCAATGTTCAACTGCAACAATTGGACTACCAAGCATTTTCTGTATCGATTTTCTAGATTAGAAACAAAAATTATTGATAATAAATTTATTACAAAAGAATAAGGTTTTTCTGCTCTCGTAGTAACTTTTTTTTTCCCAATTTAAACTCTATTGCTGATTTAAATTTTTATCAGATGCTGTACTTGAGTTGAACTATAATTATGCATTGTTGATTATCAGTCAATAAAATGGTGAAAATGTACTTTCTTAAACAAGATTCCATCTTTTGCTTCATGTTTCTCTTGCTATCATGAAGAACCTATACTTTGAAACTTTGGAGTAATTTTTATCCGTTCATAGTCATGACGAAATAGATTCAATGTGGCTTAATGTTGTTCTTGGTTGCTAGAATTGTACACTTTACACCATATCATTACGTGTATCAATCATATTAAAGCTTCATACATATTCATATTACCATATACTTGAAGTGTACGTACTAAAACTTTGTATATATCTATATTTACTTATGCTCCAGGAACTAAAAATTTGTTTATTTATGCAACTTGTTCAGGCTTTGGCAAGTGATATAACATCTCAATGATCTCATAGCAATACTTGCTTTTTTATGTGGATACAGGGAGTAAAGGACAACACTCCAGCGTTGACCATGAATGTTGTCAAAGATGGACAATACTCGGTCGATTTTCATGCGCAGTTATCAACATTACAAGCATTCTCCATTTGTGTTGCTATTTTACACGCGACCGAAGCCTGCAATGCTATCCAGGTGGAGGAAACAAAAGAGTTACAGCATTGTAATTCCTTAAAATTTCTTCTCGAGGAAGAAGTAAAATCCTTGATTGACGCAGTCACGATGGAGGAGAATAAAAGAGAAACAAGAACTTTGAAAGAAACGCCGCCATCATATCTGCTCAATCCTCCATTTTCTCCCATTGCTAGGGTGTAGTGTAGGATTAAGGCCAGGTTGATCAGTGCACGTATTATGGCTTCCTCAGATGATTCCAGATTGACTCTAGAGAGATCACCTGATTAGAGTCATGGAAGCTGCTTATAAAGTTCAAATGGAAGTAAGGTACAAGGAACCTTTTCAGCTACTGCACGGGCTCTCGGAGTCGGGGGATCGGAATTCTTTTGTAGAACAGAGCAAGAGCTTACTTAAAGAAAAGCTGAAATGACTAGTAGGAGAGACTTGGGAAGATGCTAATTAGGGGAACTCCACATCAAGAGGGTGTCAGGGCCCTTTTATTTATTATTCTTCAAAACCAAACCTTTTTGAATAACTTGATAGTTAACTGTCCATATTGTAATTTGGTAGGGAGATATGAGTAGCAAATTGATAACTAGGGAAACTATTGTCCTTCACATTGGACTTTCTGTATATTATATTGTTAGAGGGGAAGTGAAAGTCTTGTATGGGTATAAATATATTTCATAAAGTTTTGTCTTGATCAACAGTTAGATTTTTGTTCTACTTTTCGGGACGATGAATAACGGGCAGGTTCTATCATCTTCAAGAAGTATCATTTTTGGTGAAGTGTCAACTTGTTTCTCAACGTATATTGACAACGCCTTTCATGTTCTCTTGTTAGCCTTGACGTTATTATATTCTTTCATTTTTCTCAATGGAAACGGGAAAAGGAACTGATCATTTATTTCATTGGAGCAGATCTAAGGTTTGTGTAGAGCAATGGCCTGCCTTGGCCCTGTGCAAAAGCTTTCAATCAAGATCAAAATCCTTATGGTATTAGCTTCTAGAAAGTGGTCCTCTTTCTTCCTTTTGGAAGATTCAGAAAGTGGTCAAGTAGGCAAGCTTTTCCAAAAGGTTAGAAGCAGTCACAGCTGAAGCCTACCAAAAGCAGTTAAGGGTAAATGCTTTTAGGCTGATGTTTGCTGGTTTTTTTCCCCCTCATTCATTCATGTTGGTAGCCCTCTCTTTCACACAGCTTGATAGAGAAAAAGATGTCCTGCTTCTTGATCTTATTTTTTGAGTTCAATAACCGGCTCAAGAATTGATACATCTCACCTTCAGAGAGATAAATAATATCGAGATAATGTCTGAGATCTTGCTCTGAAGATATAAATCGATTTAATAAAAAAAGTGTTCTATTCATAATTTTAGTATTTTCAAATATGAGTTATATTTGTAAATTAGTGGTAGCCACCAATTCAATATTAGTTTGATTTAAATATTATTAATTAATTTATTAACATATATGTTATAAATTTTGTATAATTATTATTTTATAATATTATATAATTTATAATCTTAAAAAAAATGAATTAGTTTATAACTGAAATAATATATTTATGAAAGATTTGTTTGGCAAATAGCAAATTTACCAAACAAATCTGTTACAAGAAACAAAATCTAGATTGCTGTGACCACCAATGAAAAAAAAAGTATGATGTATAAAGTTAGCCTAGAGATTAAAGAATCGGCACAACTAACACAATAATTTCCAATAGGAATCATTATGAAAGAGGAAATAAGTACAAAAATTGGAAATTTATTTATACTTTGCTTAAAAGTGTACAGTATAGCCTAAGCTTCTTACTACATGTAGGTTACCTACTCAATAATGATGAAAATCAACACTCTAATTCACAATTATTTACTCTGAAAAATGACTTCTTCCTCGTCTAAAAGAATCTATAATAATCTAATTCTTAGGGCTCTGCTGCAACACCTTCCTTTCAATTTATGTGGATGATGCAGAAACCCAATCTCAAAGTGACACCCTCCAACTACAATGGATGAAACATCTCTTTGTACTTTCTGTGGCAAAAATTTCAAATATAATCTCTCAGATAGGACATCCCCAATCAATTTCTTCATATTTTGGCAAATATTAGGAGGGCAAATCCTGCGTCAAGGTTGTTGATGACAACAACGAGGAGGATGCTTGCTAATGTTGATGATGAAGAGAATTGCGTTCTCATGTTGGATCATCTTCCCGATTTCGGATCGGGTTGGCATTGGACTCTTTTGGTGGCCTGTTGGGGCTTCTCAAGGGAAAAGAGTCTCTTCAAAAATTCATAAGAGGTGAAGAAGATTGCACCTTGAGACATATACATAACCAGTCTTGGAGTCAGCCCCCTGATCACAAAGACGAGACGACAAATTCAACAAACTACTAACAAATTACAAGGAAACAAACCTCCTCGATGCTCTTTATTCATGGAAATTCCACAATTGATGAAAGATTATATACTCGAGATAAGCGATGGTGGGACAAAAAGCATACCTGTAGAGGCCTTTCAGACCTTCTTTCTTGCCTATTTCATAGAGTGCTTGAGTCACATTTTTATATGGGCTCAGAGATCCTGGTCTCTGTGTTTGCAATCTTGTCTTTACAACATCAAAGGGAGTGGTAAACAAAGCAGCAGTAGAACCAGCTACTCCTCCACAAACTAACTGCAGATAAAGAATGATCATCTAAATCTATGTGACAAGTATTATAGCTCTAAACCATCATTGTCACTAACATGAAGAAAAGAAACTCATTAATAAGGCTCTGATAATCATTTTGTTTTTGTTCGCAATTTCTTTGGCATGTTTTCACATTTCTTAAAAATACATTTAAACTCATAGCAAAATTTTAAAAAACAAAAACAAGTTTTTAAAAACTACTCTTTTTTTAGTTTTCAAAATTTGGTTTAGATTTTGAAAATGTTTTGAAAACATAGATACAAAATAAAGAAATAAAAAGGAGTATTTACCAACTTCATTTTAGAAAAATAGAAAACTAAAAACAAAATGGTGTAGTGGGAATAGAATGTGATCAGGAATCCAAACTCATTTCCATTCCTCAACATTGCTTCACCCTTTATTTTTAGGAAATCAATTTATATTTTCATATGTACATAACATAAATAATCTATAAAAAGATCTGCATTGAAACTTAAAAATTGATCGAATTTATTAATATTTATATTTTTACTTATCAAATAACTTAATTAATGAAAATATAGTGTTCTCATTAACAAATACTTTAACTAGTTGGACTCTAATTTCAAGATTCCAATTCAAGGGTAGGGACGAAGTTGGAATAAAAAATCCAATTTCAGCCCTCATTTATTGTAGGCAATTGATGGTGGACCCATTAAGGCTGTTCCCAACAGAAAATTTATAATCATTAAATTTAGAAGACAGTAAAAATTGGTGGGAAAACCACAACAACTAACCGTTTGTGATGTACTTTGTTGAGCATTAGATTTCATCAGTCCTTTCAAACTCTCATATGTATAGAACTGCAAAGAAAATAATGCCAAAATGACATGGTGAAATAGAAAGAAAATTGAAGTTAAACTGAAAGATCAACTGCGTCTAATGAGTTAAGATGAATAAGATGAATGGCTGGTACACTTAGGATCATTTGCACTATTTTAGGACTCGTTTGGTAACATTTTCATTTATTTTTTCTTGTTTCTCATTTCTAATTTTATAGAAACATAAGCGTTTGGTTTCTGTTTCTTGATTTTCATCTTTAAGAAATATTTCCAAAATTATGCAGAAATTTTGAAAACAAGAGGATCAAGAACCTGTTTGGCCTCATTTTTAATAAATAAAAATATGATTGAATGGCTCCAACACCCATGAATTCAGTGATGATAAAATAATATTTTTATTTATTTATTTTTTTTTTGGAACAAATGGTAACGAGAACAAGAAACAAAATTTGTTTTTGTTGATTCCAAAATTTCTATACAATTTGATAATGTTACCAAAAAAAAAAAAGAAGAAGAAGATGAAGAACATAACTAGTTGCAAAATGCTTAGGGTTCTTGATAAAATTGGAAACGAGAATGTTACCAATCGAGTTCCAAATTTATTATTTCTTATTCCTGTTTCCAATTTTTTCCAAAACATAGGTAAAAGCATTATTTTATCATTTTAGACCCATAAATGCATAATAAATATCAAAAGATAAATATAACATAAAAATTTTAATATTTAATTTGAAAAATTAATTTTTCATATAAAACTTTTACTTTTCTTAATTTAAAATTTTAGAGAACAGGAAACAAGAATTGTTTATGTTTACAATAAAAATAAATATTTATAATAAAATACGAAACAATAGACGCAATTATATTTTTCTCGATTGCAGAAAAAACGAAAAACAAGGAATATAAAATATGAACATTACCAAACATGTCCTTGGTTTTTCACATATTCTGTCATGGTCCTTTTGCTTCGCTTTAACCCATCTAGCACATAGAAAATCCTTACCTTGACAATTGAGTGCGGTACATTTCTACAAAGAACAGCTCCCCACCCGGTATATAATCCACGCAATCCACCCTTCGCAACAACGCCAACGAAGGCATTCCTGCAAGGCAATGTATCCGGATGGAAGTACGACAGTCAACCAGAATATCAGTCAAGAAACTTGAGCTTAAGATGATATTAATGGCTGAAAAGAAATCACAGAACCACTATCAAATTAATGAACTAATACAAAGTAGCCTAGCAAGAATCCAAGAGAAGACATTCTTGGTAAACCAAAGGCGAGAATGAGCTGAGTTCAAGTGGACTAGACAAAATGTACAAAAAACAAATAGAAAAAATCCTTTCTGTAATATCAACAGTGACAGCACGATAATCTAAAATGTATACCAGCAGTTGTGGTAGTGTGCACTAACTTGCATCTGCTGTTTTATACGCTCACTTGGGGTAAAAATAAAAGATGTAGCAATACTTGCACAGCCACCAGCAGCACAATGGACACAAGAGCGATACTCCTAAAGAAAAGAAAAGAAAGAACCCAAAAGCTTAGAAACCAGCAAACATCCAAAGTGAATAACTATAAATTGGAATAATTGATCAAAAGACTATGCTATTGGTTCCAAAAAACAAATCCATATTCAGAGTTCTGCCTGCATCTCTCCCTCCCCAAACTCTGATGCAATTGCATACCAGGCTAACTTACAGGCTCACAAGTTCCATTTTCCATAAACATCAGCAGGAGGGGCCAATATGTAATTCATGCAGCACCTGTTCATTGGTGGAAAGCCACAACTGTCGCCAATTAACAGTTACAGTTTGGTTATCTCTTCAGCGTACTCCAAACGTTTACTTGGAGAGGGAGAGAGCAATAGTAAGCACGCAAAAACACTTAAAAGAGGAAAGACAAACAGAAGGGAAAGGAATGAAAGAAAAAATGATGATGAGTAACAGAACGAAATTTCTACCTCTTGGAAAAGTGGAAGCAGAGCTCCTTTAACTGACTCATATGTGAAAGTGTAAATAGCAGATGTGGGAGCCGAAGAAGCAATGTTTGTGGAGATTCCACGATAAAGTCCACTTAAACCTGAAAAAAGCTATTATCAATTTTCCGACCGATATGATTGAAACTTCACTTGATTTCCAGATTGAGAAATGTGTTTCGCAGTCACCGACCCACCTCGATCAGAGACAATTGATTTTCCAATGTAACTGAGAGACTTCTGTTCTGCATGATAAGACTGAAACACTGTTTTGATTGTATCAACAGGATGTAGACAAAGGCTGACAAATACACCAGCCAATGCTCCTGCAAAGGCATGTCCTTGATTAGCGATATTGTAACAAGATTTTTCACTTGTCAAAGAGCAATCCTCTCTGTTGTATTCATTTTCAACAATGGACTTGTCAGGCTGTTTGGTTTTATTCTCATGTTGTTCACTGCTATCAGTCTTGCTCTCGTAGGCCAACTTGTCTAATGCACCATCTTTGGAAGGTAGTGAATGGACTGCCGAAATATCTGAATCTGGGCTCCCCAGAATACTGCCATCTGCCTTGTTATCTTGCACAAATGTGAGGATACGTGAGGCCATATAAACATTTTCCATCATATTTATCTCCAATTTTTTGATGAACAGTGATGAAAAATTGATAAATTGAAACGTAGAAGCATTCTTCGAAATTTCATTGATCGCCTCATTTACAAGAAAATTCGTATCTCCTGCTTTATTAAAGGCGCCTCTAGCCTCGAATGCATTGGCTTTCATGCTTTCAGTATTGGCAACTTTCACAGGGTAGCAAGTCTCACTATGACTTATATGACTCATCCATCCATATATCTTCCCCAGACTGTGTGAGATTTTTGCACTTCCAAGGCCTTTTCCCTTCCATGATTTGTCCGACATGTCATTACCACCATGTAGCAGACTTCGGAATGACATGGAATTATTTTTACGAGGTTCTAACATAGACATCTTCCGAGTTACTGTCAAACAATCCAAGATAGGCTGCACCACTGGAGAACATTGGCCATCGGTCCTTATATCAACACAATTTTTTTTCATTTCAGGTGAAGTAACTGCATTGCCATTAACTTCAACCACATTATTGAAGATAACATCATTGGAACCATCATTTTCTTGATTTAAAATCCTCATCGGTTGGAAAAAAGTAAGAGGACGTCTAGCAAGACTCAATACTTGGCCAGAAATTGAAATGATCTGAGCTGTGCTCAATATCTTAGAAGATTTCTGTTCATTTATATTACTGATATCCTTACTGTGTCTGGCATCACAAAAGTTGGAGGTATCAGTTTCAAGAACAAAATCAGTCAGCTCATATGATATCCTCTCATCTGGTCTCCACCAGTAATATACTGATGGCCGATTGTTTATACAAGGATTATTCTGTTTATTCATTTTCTCAAATCTTTCACAGCTTCCTTGACACATGGTTTAGAGGAACTGCAAAACAGAATCATTACATCATATCGTTCAGCACAAACTATGTGTGTGTGTGTATATATATATATATATTTGTGTGTGGAACAATTTTATTGATGTATGAAATTACAAAAACCCTATAAAAGGATTACGTGAAGCACTCCCAATTAGCTAAAAGGGAAGAATAGATATAGTGGTGAAACATAGGATAGCATTTACACCAAGTTACAACTTTGAAAACTATAACATCAAAAAGCCTCTCGAAGGATAGCATAAATTATGTATATGCCTAACATAGATAGTAATCATCTACGCTATAACATTCAGGTGACCAAGAAAACTTTTTTTATCAAAAAACTGAGCTTTCATGAGAAAATGAAAGAATACAAAATGGTCAACCAATGGTCCAACAAGAAGACCAACAAAAAAAGGGGCTTACAAAAACAACCCAAAAAGGAGCCAAGCAGAAACTAACCTAATGAAACAAGAAATGACTCAAATGAAAAATACCAGGCGAATAATTACAGAAGGAAGTCTCCAGAAATTGAAGCCCAAAGTGATATATTAAAGCCAACAAGGTACCAGATCTCCTCCCAAGACATCTCTCCTCTTCCTGAGGGTTCTATTATTCCTCTCTACCAAGATACACGATAACACAGCAAAAGAACCAACCCTCCAAAGGACTCTACTCTTCTCCAAGGAAGGGTGAAACAAAACCTCAGCATAAGACATAAGAAAACTAATAACGACTCTTTCAGGTCAGCCACAAGATTTAGCATAAAGAACAACAATAAACTACAAATACAATAAACTGGAAAAGAAGCAAAATATACAAATTCAATTGAAAGATTAATGAAATAGATACTCACTCAAATATTACTAAGGAAAAAAAAGCATGTAGCAGAAGAAAAATGTTCTAAATGCCTGTGACTGAAAATTTTGCAGTAAGAAGGAAATTTTTACTAACTGCATCTTGCAAAAGTTCAACGTGACAATTTAAAAAGTTCTTTTACTGCCAGGTGCATTAATTTGCTTCAGTAATTCACACATTTTTTAAGAAAGAAATTTAGTTCAAACCATTGCGAAAAGATCCATGGTGAAAATCAAGAGCAAAGGAATACATATATCCATCAATAAAGGTTTTTAAGTTAACTTGAAATGTTTAAAGCATGAAGCCTGAGAAGGTCGAATGAGTTGCAAAATCCTCTCCATTTGGCACGAAAGACCATAGTCACAAAAATCTTTATGGAGAGAGCTCCATCTTAAAGAAATTGACATAACAGCATCCATATAATTTGGACCAGTCTCTTTCCCCCCTTAACCATACTGCTCACAGAAGCTCTGATAACCATTAAGCCAAAGAGCCTAGGCTTTCTTCTTAAAAGGGTCGCACAATGAGGAAACTCATAATTCCCTAAGCCCGCAATTCAACTAACAGCAGCTACGATTCTACATATGCCAGCTATATAGTTGACTAGTGGAACCTTTCTCGTAGTCCATAATTGCGATTGGGATGATGGGATTATACATATGCTAGCTATATAGTTGCCTTCCAGCCATCAAGACAATTTCATTCTCAAATCATGAAGATATCTCAGATTTATTACGATGTTAGCCTAGAATTTTTGCTCCCCACTATCTACCACATAACTGATATATCTAGATCAATGTACATAATGACATGCGTAATAGAAATCTGGAATTTTTTGTGGTATTAGATCTTACCTCTTTTGGGAAGTTGGGAGCTATCTTGGCCTTTCATGCTCACTGTTTATGTATGCACGAATTATGCCATAAGATAACCAATATTCCCAGTGTGGAGAACTAGTTTGTAAATATATCACTCTGGAGACCAATTGAACTGATGCAGTTTTCTCAAAGAAACTATCCTTCTCCAAGATGTCATTGGACATTCCTCGGCAAGTAGTTTCAGGTGAACCCTAATTATAAATTTTTAGTTGGCTGCACTTCCTTGTAGAAAGAAATAATGGAGACCTATGAAGCGTGAATTTTCTCTTCCTAAGTTAACAAAGTAGCTAAATTTAGAAATGATCCTTCGCCTTCTTCAGCTGGTTCCTTCTAAAAGTTGTCGTCATCATCAATTTATCCGATCTTCAGCTATCACAATAAGTGTAAGGGAAAACCAGGTAGTGTAAGAATAGTTGGTGCAAATAATAGCATAAAAAGCCTCAAATATCATTTTCCAATCAATTCCTCCATACCTTCACATTGCAGAGACTTCAATCGAATTACATACATCCAGTCCAATTGGTCCAAATAAAAACGACCATATAGGTAAAATTGGAGGAGCCCTGAAGCAAAAATCAAGTGCAAAAGTCACACACCACTACACTCTTAGAAAAGTTACCTAACAGTTCTTGTAACAAAGCAATACAGTCACATGTAGCTCAGTTAAATATGTATATCCTGAAGAAAGATTTGGGTTAATTATTAAATATTTCTATAATTAAAAAAAAAACAAATACGTTTATATAATAACAAACTTCTCAGCTTGTAAACAATTTCCAACAAAAGCCTAGAAATGAAAATTTTAGACAAAGAAATTGTCGATGAACAAGATTCAAAATTTAAAAACGGAGTATTAAACGCGCCTAAACTTCTTGTTTTGCATTAAGGATTTAGCTAGTGAACCTATATGCAAAATTGAAAAATACCAAACTACTTTTGAGTCTGATAACTAATTGCACCCTTTCCTACTTGATAATTAAGCCAAATCGACCAGAAGAATCCTGTTTGGATGGAATGGGACAAACAGCAATAAAACCGATGACTTCAAGAATCAAACGAAGTGAAATGTGTGCCTGGGCTGTTAGAAAAATGGGCAAAACCCAAAAAAATTTTAAAATTCTCATCTTCTTCCATAACCTCTCTGAATCAAACAAGAAACCAACTGCACCTGAGCATAATTTCGTCTTCTAAACTTCTCAGCAGCCATTCAGAGCATAAACAATACTTTAAAGAAAATCAAATGACGAAAGAAAATTGCAGAATGAACAGAAAATGTAATGACATGAAGTATCTAACCTCATAGGAAGTGGTGCTCCCATTGACGAAATGGGGAAATGGGCGAATTTTATACTCATTTTTTCCGGGAAAATTAGAAGAAAAGATTATGATGGGTTTTACCCTTTTTCTTTCTTTCTTCCTTTTTTTGGTTGATTTCTTTTATTTTTTAAATGGAAGTAAATAGATTTTTTTTCTTCTTTCAAGAAAATGGCCTAAAAACTTTTATGCTTTCTTTTGAAGAAAAAGAAAAGCTAGCTATCAATATGAGTAGCTATGATAATCATTTTTTTTATCAACGTTTAAAAAATGTTTTTAAAGTGTAGGCCAAAACTAATAATAATAATAATGAGTTTTTAAAATTTATTATTATTTTTTTTAATTTGACTATTCAAATATATCTCCAACAAAAAAAGTTACGAGTTCGATATCACCTTCATATATTATATTGAAAAAACATGAAAAATTAAAATATTATTTAAAAAAATTAAACAAACATAACTTTTAAAAATAAAAAACTAAAAATGAAATTATTATCCGCCTTAATTTTTATTTGGTCTTGTTTCAAAATTTTCAATCTTGTCTTTTTAATTTCATCTTTATGATTAGGTTTTGAAGGTCAGAAGTTTGATTGATTTATCGTAGATATTATTGATAATAAATAGTATAATTGAATTAAAAAAAAAAGTTGAATTATAAGTTTATTTCACTAATAGATAAAGGAAACAAAAAATTTGTCTGAGCCCGGGTTCGAACCGGGGACCTCTAGTGTGTGAGACTAGCGTGATTACCAACTACACCACCCAGACAAGATGTGCTGTTAAATTTATAATAATTTAAAAGTAATAATATAGAATTGAATTTTGTTACAAAAACATAAATTTCTATAGTTTATTTTTTTTAAGTACAATATGTAGTGAGATATAACTCATTAACTTTTGAAGATATATACTAATTACCACCGAAAAATTTCTACAGTTTCTAATGTGTGTGTATATAACATATAAATTTCGTTGATACATGAATGTTCTTCCGTTAGTAAACTATTTCTAGAAATTTTGAAGGACAGAATTTTAGATGAATTTTATTAATGTTGTATTTTGAAGAAATTAATTTTGAATTAAAAAATTTAAGGAAAATTATACTAAATACCAAATAAATATGTATTTAGAAAAATATTGTTACTTTCTGTGTTTTTAAAAAAAAATGTCAAAAAGTAGTTTTTTGTTAGTTTCATGTGATCGTATAAATTTGAAATTTATGTCATTATGACATATTTGAAATTACATATTTATTTTGTGCTGTAAATGTCTTCTTATTTTGAGTAAAAAAAATGTCTTTTTATTTTATTGCTTTTTTGTTTTGTAACAATTATGAAGTTAAATTTTTTTAATGGTTTTTCATAACTTTATTTATTTCTTGTTCAGATATTATAAATATTTAAGGATTGAAGAGATATTATCCTACAAATCATTTCAAAGCATATTATAATATTTAATATAGTACAAATTATTTTAAATTAAAAAGACATTCAAATACAAGTTTCGTAACTTCGATTGTATCTATTAAATCCCATCATTTTAAAACAAACTTAATAATAGGTCCCTAACTTTTGAGGTCATGTCTATTTCACCTTATTATTTTAAAAAATTTCTTATAAATCTCCAAAATTTCACGTCTGTGTCTAAAATTTAAGAGAGAAAAAAACATTAGAAAAAGAGATGAAAAAATTAGAAAGAGTGGCAAAAAAAAAATAGAGAGAAAATAGGTTAGAAAGAGAGGGAAAATAGTCAACCAAGATTTTATAGAGACAATTTGGGGAGAAAGGGGGACAAATTTTAGATAGAGTTTGACCAATAGCTACAAAGTGAACATGTATTAGCTACCCTTTGGCACACAAATATACAACAAAAGGAAAGAAAACATGAGATTCCAATTAGAAAGGCAAAAGGCAACCTATGGATGAGCCACAAACTAGAAGTGTGAAGTTAGAACTGCTACCAAGAACTACACAAAATAAGCATTAGGCTCAAGAATTCTTCTACCCAGATCACTTTTAGATTGATTCACTGCCACCCTTTCCTGCTTTTCATCAATGAGGAGCTATCGACATTAGATTTTCTGGTACCTGATTTGCATCAAAACGGAGAAGGAAAAGTGAGCAAGGAGAACATGAAAAAGCAAAAACGCTAAATTAGTCACTGGAGTCTATAATCTAGGTAAATAGTAACACAAAGCTGGCATGACACCATGTAAAAGTGACTGCTCGAACTGGATTGTGGAGCAAGCGAGTCGTTCTCACTCATATAATACAATTTGTGAATTGTACAAGTTTAACAACATTGGTGACTACATATGAAAAGCTGAGCTAGCACCGGGTTGGTTTCAATAAAATGACACATCTTTTAATAAGCTAGATTATTGATGTTGAGTCCTAAAACGACTAAAATGTTAGAAGTGTCAAAAGTAAAACAACTAAAATTATAGTTTAACCAAAGGAATATCGTTTAACAAGGACTTGGTAACGATTCAAGCTGTATAATCGACTAAAATATTAAAAGTGACAAAAGTAAAACAACTAAAATTATAGTTTAACCAAAAGAAAATCATTTGACAAGGACTTGGTAATGATGCAAGTTGTATAATGTGAAATCAGGAGAGCTGAATAATGGCATAAGGGAAATAATCAATTGAATACCTCAAGATGGTGCACCCTTTCCACTCTCTTTAGTAGTTATAATTCTTTTGGTTGTAGCAGACATTGGAGAGCTTTTTTGTAATCTCCTTTGGTCTCCTTTTGTACTACTTTTCATTTTATCAATGAAAAGTTTGGCATCTTATCAACAAAAAGAAAAAGAAAACACATAAGGGAAATAACATTGAAAACATTGTAGTGAAATTGAAATGGTGTTTAGATTCACATACTTGTCGATGCTGATGAAACCTTCGAGGAGCTTTTCGTCAACGAAACTCGTGATGGTCTTGCTTGCACAGGCTTTTGTGGAGGCTTGGGGGCTGCCTTCAATGAGGCATTGGTTCTGCAAAAACCAGTAAACAGAGGATGAATGTTAAATATATTTAATCAGCCAAGGTGTGGAAGAGTTAACAGCACATCCAAGCATGTCCAAACAAATCACATGGTATCGACTATACTTCACTATACCAAGAGAAAAGTTTAATCATAAAATGAAAGAGGAGATAACAAATCTTAAATGTTATCGACTATAAAAAACATACTATTCTGAAATTAGGAGGTCATAGACCCCAAGGGAGATCATGTTGGTGGTGTGAAGGCTTGAGATGTTAAATCCCGGGTCGTAAACAACACTTGTTATCTTCCAGAATTAGCACTGGGGTGGGTAAGGTCTCCCTAGAGATTAGTAAGATGAACCTAAAGTCTACCGAAGTACAAGGATGTCCATAGATGTTTAAGAGAGAATAGAAGTTACTTACTTTTCTGGAATAGGAACCAATGACTTCCCAGATGTTGCATTCTCAGCTAGCCTTTTTACGTCCAACGTGCTCTCAGGGTATTTGGTATCAGCAATTAAACCTTCTGCTGACTTCAAATATTCAGGGAATAGAGTGTATTCCACAAAACTGCAAATTGACCCATCAGTTTCAGTCCCCATCGAAAGACCGCCATCGGATATGTCACTTAATCTCTCATCAGAATCACCATTCCCAAAGCCTAAAAGGTCAACATCATCAGTGACATTCTGACCTACACACCCTCCTTCTACAGCCCTTGACAGGGAAGAAGATTCCTTCTGATGTCTAAAGTCCTCCACAGACAAATGTGATCCTGACCCTGTACGCTTATGACGTCTAAAGTCCTCTATGGACAGATGCGATCCAGATCCAGAACACTTATGATGTCTAAAGTCCTCTACAGACAGGTGTGATCCAGATTCAGAACGCCTATCACTATCTGAGTAATTGTCCATGTCAGATGCTGCTTTATTAACCAACCCTAAGCCTTTTCTCCCTGATGGCCTTTGGCTTTGCCGAGGAGTTCCACTAGAGGACCTTCTAGGAGAAGATGATCCATACCGTACGGAACTAACGACATGCTTTAAGACGTTGCCATTAGCTTTAAGCGACTGCAACCGCTCAATCTCCTCGTCTTTATTTGCAATAGTATCCTTGAGAGCTGCCACCTGCAATGTCGACAAAAAATCAGAGGATGGCATATCTGATCACTGATGTAACTGTGTATTCTGTCCGCGCACACAATTATAATCGGTAAAACTTCATTTCCAATCAAGATATTAAGGAGAAATTAGTGCAGTTCAATAACTCAAAAACTGTTTAATATAAAAAATAAATATTAGAGAAGAGAATAAAAGACATCAAACCTGCTCCATGAGTTCTCTAACATATCTACCCTCTTTATTGCTGCGTGCAGCACCCAACTCGACACCAGAAACTCTTTCTGCAAACTTCAAAGTGCTTACAGTTTCAGAGTAGGATTCAGCATCGGGATTAATTTGTACAAACATGAGTGTTTTTGCTTGACCACCTAAGTGAAAATAAAACAAAACCGTGACGAACTCGATGTTATCAGAAAATAAGAGAAATAGAGGTCCAATCAAACACAAAAACGAGGAAGCACCTAAAGAACTTTGCAGAACTTGGGTTAGTTTGCTATTTCTATAAGGAATGTGCGAACTCTTTTGCGCAAGAGCAAAAATGACATCCCCAAGAGCTGACAATGATTTATTTATATGTTGTGCCTCCTTCAGCCTATCTCCAGTTGCCTCCGAGCGGTCCACCCTTTCACTACCAGCGAGATCTATTAAATGAAGACTACCACGCAAGATAGCGTCTGTCTCCAAGTCCACACCACGAACATGAATTGTCAGCACACTGCATGGCATCAGTAATTGCATGAAATATATTCTTCACAATAAAGCATGAAGATGAATGATATGCAATGACATATTTAGAATACTACCTATGAGATCTGCTGCTTCTTTCATTCAGGGCTGTGGCTCCAACTGCCCTGTTTGTCAATCCAATCTTCATCAAATCTAGGACATCAGCAGTAGATCTAACAGGATGCATGCCAGCATCGGGTACGGCCAGCCCATTTGGTTGAGTGGTGTTCCAAATCCCAAGTGTGTGCAAGTCAAAGGAAATAAAGTTCTTTTACAATCAAAAAGATCAAATCGAGACTTTGCTTATGCTTAACTAAATCAAAAAATGGCTTGGAAAGGCAGAATAATGAATTGATTGATTAAATAAGAAATTGAAAATAAAATTAGTAATAAACAAAACAACTCATGGTTAACAATCTAAACGTTGCTTTATTTTCCCCCTGAGTGTATTCTTCGTTGACAAAGAAGGAAGACATTAGATAATTTATTTGTGCATTGCCCCATTGCAACTTCTTTGAGGAACATTTGTTTCAAGCTTCTTCAGTGGACTGGGGTATGGTCTCTCATCTGTTCAAGACTTTTGGGTCCAAGGTTTGTTAGGTTTGAACTTTACAGATGAAAGAAAATTTTTCTTGTAGGTTTTGGGTCAGTGTGGTGATGTGGGCAATCTGGGTAGGAAGAAACACGAAATCTTTCAAGAATTCATTCGCTACTATTCAAGAAAACTTCTAAAGAGCTATTTTTTAGGTATCTGGATGGAGTACTATTTCCAAGTCTTTTTGTGATTATTTATTTTTTCATAAGCAAATCAATAGAAGAGTTTTTTTTTATAACTCTATGAGCTAGTTGAGAGGTTTCCCTTCTTCCCATTGTGTAATTATCTTTTGGGTTGAATGATAAGTTTTTTCTTTTTCTAAGAAAACATATATGGAAATTTAACAACACATTCAAAGTAGGATATCTCTTTGGAAGACCACCACTTGAGAGCAGATCACGGACTTGTTCATTATATATCTCAACCATTTGGACACCAATTTCATAGGTAATAGAGCTCTTCCTGCTTTGAGAAATTTCGAAGAGGTCATTTAATGCTCGGTAATTGACACCCCATTCTGCTTTCAATGATACATCGGGCCCACTCTGAGAAACAATAACATGTATAAACCACAATGAACAAAGTAGAAATATGGTGTCAGAAATATGAACATATTGCATACCATAGTATAGGTCTTTCCCGAACCAGTTTGTCCATAAGCAAATATGCAAACATTATATCCATCAAGGACAGACCGAACCAATGGTTGAGTGTCTAAAAACACCTCCTCTGTCAATCAACACAAATAATTAGATGTAAAGGAAGTCAGAAAATATTTTCTTCCTAATTAAACCACTTAATAGAAGCATCTGATAAATTATAAATATGAATGACATAATAGAGTATCGTAATTAATCTATAATTTACCAAAACTGGATAGGAATACGAATACCTTGTGAACAAGTCGGACCAAAAACTTTATTGAACTTGAATAGTCTACGATTGTCCTTTCCTTGTTTAGCGGGATTTATAATTACCAATTCACCATTTTCACCAATATATTCAATTGTAGTTAGCTTCTTAGTTTGCCCTGGAAGGAATGGCCGTATTCGACAATATACTCGAATGTTCCCTGTGAAATGGCATATATTAGTTGAGAGAGATCAAGTACACAAAAAAGAAAATAAAAATGATACCTTTTAAATCCTGAACCTCGTTATACAATCTCCTATTTTCATTCAGAACTGCATGGTAATTCTGAGCCACATCTGCTAATCCTTTGAAGTTCATTCCTATTAATGGCAACATCATTGAGAACAAAAAAAACGCTCATTGAATAACAAAATACAAAAAACTGGCGTTCAGTTGAAACTAAACCTACCAAGGTAATTGAAATCCTCAGCATAGTTTCTTTTCGTATCCAAGACCTCATGTTTGATGGACTCCACAGAAATCCTTAATCCCTACAAATAATAAAAAGTCGTACCTGTAATTAATATGGCATGGGCCCTATAGCTAATAACATTACGGAAGACAGGACACATACCTGAAGAGCTCCAAGCAGGTGATCAACAAAATTTTGATAGACGAACTCTTTCTTTTTCCATTTCAGTGATTTAGATTCAGAAAATGACTCAAGTTCCTTCACCCTCTTTCCGGAATCCGCTAGTAAGTATTCTAGTTCATTTAGTTTTGCCTCTAGCTTAGCTTTCTCTTCCTTGGCATTTGTTTCTAGTTGCAAGCAATGGTTTTCATGTTCCCTCCTGGCCATTTCTAGCTCATCTTTAAGATTTAAAATCGCGACATCACAGAGTTCTTTACGCTCCTTCAGTGACATCATATCCTGCTCCCCACATTTTTTCATCTCCTCTATTCTGAATTTTTCAATCTTCAACACCAAATAATTGAATGTTAACATGTTATAAACAGGACTGAGAAACTAGGGCAAAACTTAAATGCTGCTTGTAAGGCAATGATAAATAAATAGTAGTATTGTCATCACTTTATCAATTTAGGTCCTGTTTGCTAACTTGGAATGGGTTTAGAAGAGAATAAAAATAAAGAAATGTAAGAAAGGGAGTAATATTACATGGATTGGAACAAATATTAAAATAAGGTGCATTATCAATGATTTATAAAGAACTTAAATTTGGTGCATGATCATCGACCAAATATTGAAATAAATAGAAATACAGTGGGGGCCAGAATGAGGTCGTTTTTCTTCCCAAACTCAAGAATCACTCTTGATTTTAAGGTGTACTGTGAGAGTCCCAGTCTGAGAATAAACTGTACAAAGATTCCTCGTAGATATGCAGTAATGCATAGCTTCAATGATTTTTCTCCAGACAACCAAATTTCATATACACAACCCATGGAACTAACTGGTTGGTTCAATTGAGCAAAGTTTAAAACTAGAAGCAGCCAAAATGTATTCAGCAAACTTGTTCATGGCATAATGAGTTGGTCATCAAAAGCTTCAAAACGACTCGAAACGATCATGTATAATGTATTTCATCCTAGGTGAAAGAAAGAGAAACTAGCAGGCAAACCATAGCATACATGAGAACCGATATCAACAATCGTCATTGATTCAACGTTATAGTTACTTAAAACTTTTTCATTAGTATTTAGTTACTGTAGTTCCTTCATGATAGAATCCTGTGAAGCAAGGAAGCTACCAAGTTTTGGAATGAAAAGAACATCTGCATCAAATTCTATGACTAAAAAATTAGTGCCCTGCTAAAATAAGAAAGTAAACAGTAAAGGCAAGGCAGAGTGGAGGCCATTTCATTTAAATGGCTTGATCCTGATAAAAACCCACCATAATAAGTGAGGTAGCAAAAATACAAACGTGCTTGAGATGTTGCCCAGAGGAAAGGCATGAGATAAATATTCTACCTTCATACGCTGAAGCTGATTCATAACAACCTACAAAAGTAACAGCAACAACTTATATCCAGGACCAAATAATTAAAACCAGAATTTTAATTTCTAAACCAAAAGCAAAGACTTGGACATTTGGATGTTTGTCAAAGTACCTCATTTTCTTCAGTGGTCCCTGTTGCAAGGGTTTCAAGAACTTTTATTTTTGATTGAAATTTCTCCTCGCGAGCTTTCAAAAGACTGCTTTGCTGCACAAATTCAAGGTGACTGCGGTTAATTTCTATTGACTGTGTAAGTTAGAGTACTCTCCCAAGTTCAGAATTATACTAAGCAAGATTACGTGTTTCAAGTTTCCAGCATGAGTGAAAATTCTCTGCTCGAGCACTTGTACAACTTTTCTCAGAATATATGCTACTTGCTGAGAGAAATTTAAACCAACAAAAGCAAAGTTAGAAATACTAGTAAACTGAACGCTGTCTATAAAAATACGGCCATGTATAATGTTTTAATTTTTTGGGTTGAAATTTCAGATGCTTGTAGCAGAAGAATATATCACTCCCCATACATGAGACACATCTCCATTTTTTGTTTCAATACTGCCATCCAGAATTCCATTGATCACATTGAAGAGTGATTGAGTAGAGATATTCTGCATAAAATAATCACAGAAATACTTGAGAAATGAAACAAAACAAGCCATTGATTTGAACAAACAAATAAATTTGGTTCAAGGGTGTTACCTCAAAATTCTGTGAATTTATCAACTCCAAGACATTAGTACCAGAAACATCATGATTTTGCTCTTGCTTCAACATGAACCCTTCATGATCCTCAAATGGAATATCACTTTTTAGTCCATATGATGGCACTAGAACAAACGAACAAGAAAATAATAGAATAAGACAAATAGCATTATGAATATTAGGAAACATGACAAATCTGGAAAACTGTGACCCCCACCAAACTTCACCCGATACTATAAGAGTTAAGTCAATAGAAGATAGTACTGTATGCTTGTTATACTTATACAGCACTATCCTGTTTTGCACAAGCATCCAAAAGATCACAAATATCACGGTCAAAGCCATACATACGCACTATAAACCATATATTTAATTTCTGAGATATGTCATTTAATATTTATAGTGTCTAAAGCCTTTTTCAACCAAGCTATTATTGCGACAGCAAAGAAAACTATTTTTAACACATAAGTTGCAAGTGATAATCAAATATACTGCATGCTGATTGTTTTTCCAATTACATGGTCGGTCAATTGCTACTTGAATTTATAGGGAATGATACGCTGCCCCCCTTCCCCGCTTTGTGGAATGAACTTGGGAAACATGATTAGTTTCCCCCAACAAACACGCTCAGAGTGGGATAAGGATTTCACATCTTCATCACTGAATACAAAAATAATAATGACAATAATAAAATCTCACTTTATTCCCTAAAAGTAGGTATTGGGCACACCACACAAAATTTGTTCAAATATGCTAATAGGAAACCGTTCAAGCATCTGGAACTCAGATAACTGACGAGGTTCATAACAGCATAAAGTGGGCCATCATTGAATCGGATGCAGAGCTTCCTTTGAGCACATTAATAAAGTTGAATGAAATAGTTTTCAGCGGATACTCACTCAAGCAAGCCACAAATAAAAAAAGAACCGCTTTCAGCAGGAAAAACATCAAGCAAGACTTTGCAAAGCGTCGAGCGCAGCTTATCATTCCCTCTAATTCAAAAAACAATTGACAGATATCTTTTACATACTTGGCACTCTATGATTGTTATGGCACTTGACCTATTTAATGTCAAAATTCTTTAAATATGGCTGAATGATGAATCTTATCAGCTGAAACTGATGGAAGAAATTCTTATTAGAAAAGACTGATGCAAGAGACAAATCAAATATCTTTTTTTTGAAACAAGTAACACTTTTCATTGATAATTTAAAAGCTACAAGCTGGTAAAGTCTTGCACACAATCTTTATAGACCAAGTGTAACTGCAAAACTAAACACCCTACAGGGGAGTTCTTACAGAAAACCACATCCATGACAAATATCATGTAACTTCAAGCTTTTAGATGACGGAGCTAAATTTTGTTATTGGGGAAAATTTCCTTAAGATTCAAGAAGAATTATCTTTCAAAGATCGAGAACAAAATCAACCATAAATAAGCTTTATAATGTATTTTGAATAAAATCTTTGCACAATTTAAATTCTCCTAATGGTCTTGTAACCATACCTGATATAACAGAACCATTCTGAAAATCCTGAAATCTTAGCCCGGAGAAATTATTGATTCCATCTAATGATTCTACTTCATGTAAGTTCCATTTCTTTCGTGAATAAATTTGAGTGTCCTCATCCCCAGCACTCAAATCAAAAGAAGATTGAAGTGTGCTTAGGCAGTGTAAAACGGGTGCAATAGATCCCTGCAAATAACCTCTGTTCACTTTTCAATCTAAGAATAGATAATAAAGGATTTCAAAATAACATGAACGGACAAAGATTACCAACCAAATTGATTAGTTTGGCCTAAATTCATAACTGAACTAAGGTCTTGTTTGCAAGTGAAAAATAATTGTGATAAATGATGAAACGAAATAATTACATGTTTTAGGCAGGAATGGATGATTGAGTACAAAATCCAAGTCAGATTACACCAAGGTAACTATTGCAAAGGAGCACAAGTTCATCACACAATACTACATTTTTCTTTTAGATAGTTCATTTTTTAATTTCATCAAATTAAATTTTGAGTTTGAAATGATGAAATTAATATACATTCTATTAGTTAATGAACATTCTTATGGCTGGAAAAGACTACTCTTCTAGGTTGATTTTTGTGACTGTGATAGCCATTTGTGTTAGCTGAGTTAGAGAATCTAAGTGTTGACTCCGAGCTTTTTTGACCATTTGATTTTATGGTTGGGTTTGGGTAATTTGCTGGTTCTGTTGGGCATTCTTGTGGCTAGATTTTAGGTACTATTATTGGTTGATTTTTGGTAATGTTCATGTTAATTGGTTCTAGATAACATATTAATTTTCACCACTTAAAGTTGAATTTGATGAAATAAAAATTTAAAGTTAAGATAGACTCACTCAACTAAGCATGAAATAAAAGTTGAGTATTCTCTTACTTTTTATGGTCAATTTGGCAGAAAGTAAAGGTACATACTGTCACAATTGCATTGCACCAAAAGAGTGTAAATACCTGCTCCAAGACAGATGGTTCGAAGCCAGGAAGTCCTAATTCATCCAGAGTTATCAAAAATCTCTCAATATTAGGATCGATGGGCTTAGAATTGTCTCCCTAAAAATTAAGAAAGAAAAACAGCAAAGAGAAAAATAAACTTGTGGAATCAACATTAAAACAATTTTCAAATGAGGAAATTATTATGAGGAAAAATATATATATAAGAGCAGAAAAGTTATAAACAAAGGCCAATATATGTCTTACAACCTGAACTACACCAGGGCATAGTTTATCCAACATGCTGCATAGAACGGTTCCATCAATCAAGCATGCTTTCAATTCCTCGTCTGAAGCATCAAGTGGCAAATTTATATTGGGGAGCATGCAATTTAACCACTCCACCACCTCCGATTTCAGTTTGGCTAATGATGAAGAGAGCTTAAGGTTAAATATGGATATGGGCAAATTGAGAATATCACATATGAAAAAAAACTCCCGATAAGCAGAGAGACTTACATTCAGCCATTCACCAGAACTTCTGAACCAACTGTGTAGAGCTCCAAATGTATGCTCATAACAAAACCCTCAATGATCCACACTTTCCATGATACAAGCAAACCTGGAGCTAAAACAGTTGCACAATACATTAATTATCATAGTCAATGCAACGCAAGTGGAGGAAAACTAGAGGACACACGGGACGGCAGATGCAGCTTTATATCTTCACTTGTAATGAGTTTCAAAGACCGTAACTAACTATAACTGATGCACCAACGTAAAACCACGTTTAGAAAGTTTGTCTGAAGTCGTGCAAAGTTTCTCGTCAATGAAAAGGAATTGTGTTTCTATATATACCCAAAATTATGCTTTTCAAAAGACCAGGAACTTTTTATCTGTGTCCGAAAACCTAACGGTTCCTGTTCTCCTGCTGATACGAACTATAGGAAGAGATGAGCATTCAAGAAACTACCTGTGAAATGTTGTTGAGAAGCTGAGGAACATTACCACCCAAATTTCAGCTAAGGCCAACCTGCCAACCGATCCTTTTATTAGATAGCAAATTTCAACAACTTTTACCCGT
>NW_019104490.1:2922906-2933641 GCF_001995035.1 Momordica charantia
ACAAAACGAATTCGGTAGAATTAAGTGTTCTTATCCCCCCATTCCCCACCCAGCAAAAATTTAAAAAAAAAAATTAAAAAAAAAGGAAAAAAAGAAAAACACAACAACTCCATTTCCTATCTCATTTCGCCCGGCATAGTAATTGCAATTTTAAAACATTGCACACCCCAATAACACAGGACCTAGAACCAGTAAATTCTGAGGAAAAAAATGAAATGCGACCGAAATAACCTGACAGATAATCGAAATGGGTCTACAAATTTTGTGCATTAGCTGAAGAAGAGGTTAAAACAGATCGACAAAGCTAGCAAGAGTTCTCACCTTTGACAGCATGAACATAATGAGGTTATCCAGAAAGATTCTCGAAAACCTGAAAACTTTTGCGTCAAAGGGGCCGATTAGAAGAAAAGAATGGCAGAAAGATTAAGACCAAAAAATGCAGAGCTCCTGGTCGATTCGGAGGAAGGAATGGGAATAAGGAAATCAAAATTTCGGTTGGTAAGAGCCACAAATCCGGTCCGATAATTCAGAGACAACGAGACAATGTGTTTTTTTAGCAGGAAAATATTGGGAAAATGGTTTGATTTGAAACGAAAAAAGTTGAACGAAACATGGAAAATAGTTGAGGGAAGCTCCTTTTTTATTTTTATTTTTCTGTTTATCTTTTTTGCAGAAGAAGGTGCTGTACTTTTCGGTATTTATGCTTGTGGCCCCGCACCAAAAAAAATTGGAATCCTGTTCCCGCCTTTTGCCATTCCGTTTCAGTTAACGAACGTTTTAAATTTTAATTTTATTTATTATTTATTCATATATTATGACGGAATTAACGATGGATTTTTTTTTATTGTATTTTAACGAGTTTAAAGATAGTTTTTTGGATTATACCATATGTTTTTTGTTTTTATCATTTTGTCCTTACTTTTCTATTATTTTCAGTTTAATCCTACTTTGAGATTTATGTAATTCTAGTAGTTCTTGTTCAAATATTAAATAGATATGTATTTATTACATTAACACTAGATTTTTTTAGTACAATTTATGGATGTGAAAATAATCGAACTTATGACCTCTTATTCATATATTGTTGAGCTAAGTTCATTTGGACGTTAACACTACATTAGTATCAAATCAAGTTTTTGCTATATTTAACTTATCAATTTTAACTTTACGTACTTTACTGTTGAAGAGGTATTGACAATAATGTACGAGTAGTTTTGATTGTACAAATACCACTACAACTATTGAATAAAAAATTCAATGGTATTTAACATTCAGTGTAAATTCTGAAATATGAATGAACCTATAGACTTAAAAGATATTTGAAAATCATTTTATGAAGATGATAAAATGTATATTACATTTAAACGTAATTAAATGTGGATCAACCATAGATTGTAGTTCATTTTAACGATCAGGGTGAAGCTATTACCTCTTAATTTTTTTTTGTCTTTTTTTTTTATTCAACTGCAATTCACTTTTATGTGCTTTAAATTTTTAACCATTAGAAATTGGACAAATTTTATAGGTGATTTGTCAAATGTGACAAAGATCTAAAATGGTTGGATAAAACCCTAGAGATGTGGACAAACATATTCTAAAAGGTGATCCATGCATGGATGGATTTAGGAATTTTGTTAAGGAATAAGTAATTTCAATCCTACATAATATATATATATATTTTGAGGTTGTCAAAATATTTTATATAAATATGTTCTACAAAACTTTGTATTAAATATTAAAATCATAACGAAGAGTTGTAGTCTGTAGACCAAGATATGCCGATAATTTATCTAAATTTATTTATGTAATATATCTATCCGAACTACTATTATTTTTCAAAACGACGACTTTATCAATTTTATTTTATAGCCTCTCTTTGCTTAGAATCCAAATTAAATTTACCAGAATATTAATAAAAATAAAATAAAAATTTAGAAGATAAATAAAAAAACGATAATGATTATAATTATATGTATTAATGTAGTTGAAACGTGACAATTTTATATTATAGTCAAAACATTTAAAAGGAGTTTAAAAATGAAAAAAATTATATTATAGTCCAAGTTTGTACTCATTATTATATTTAAAATAACGTCAAATAGTCAATTTCATAGTATATAAGATGTAAAATTAATAAAAATGTCCTCCGAAAAAAAATTAATAAAAATGTATCTTAGACAATAAATTTTAAATTTCAAAATGTTCGACTTTTTAAAATTGCGTAGGATTGAAATTAAAAATTATATAAAAAAGAATTATTGAATGTAAAAATGATGATTTAAAGAGAAAAAAAATATCGGTACAGTAAATTATATATATAAAAAAGTATTACCCATATATTTTTTAAATTAAAACAAAAATAAGTTTCGATCCATGCAATAATTAGATCATAAGGTCCACCAACTTATATATTATTTATTATTTTTTTATATATATATTTTTATAAATCTACATATTTGATTGTCAATTTCTTTTTTAATATATTTGTATAGAAAATTTGCAACTTCCATATATTCTTTTAATTTTTTAAAAATTTACCTAATATATGATTTATTATTTTATTTAAGAATAAAATTGACTAATTTTTCTTTTCCTTTTTTCCTTCTATAAAAATCACAAAAAAATGGAAAATCAAGAATTATGAAAAAATAAATAAAAATATGGATTTCTTTAAAAAAAAAAGAAATAAAAGCACTGAATTGGGAAAAAATGGGAGAAAACGGGAGAAAATCACGAATTATGAAAAATAAAAAATAAAAATGATTTCATTAAGGAAAAACAAAAGCGCCAACTCTATTTTTTCAAAATATTAAAATAATTATCATCATCCAGCCCTACACGTTTGTACTTAAAAAAAAAAAAAAAAAATCACTACAGGCCCCAGGTAATTTGAGCTTCTTCGGCCAACTCTATTTCTCAAGATATTAAAATAATTTTGAGAATTATATCCCTAAAAAGAAGTTAATTTATAATTACAGGTTTGATTTTTAGGTCAACACAGGGCAAGCGAAACTCAGGACGAGATTAAACAAAAACCCTAAAGTTGGAAGTTTGAGATTCTGATCATTTCCATTCAGCTTCAATGGCGACGGAAGCGCCTTCACAAGCCCCATCCGAGGATATACAGTCCCTCTCAATCTCCGACGCTTCAGTGCAAGAGCCCGGTTGCTCATCGAACTCTTCATCAAACCAGTAAGAAATTTTTGATTCGAGATACTTGTTTTCGCATCTATATGGCCGTTGATTTGTGTTCTGAATCGGATATTACTTGCTCTGTTACGTATTTTTTCTTCAGATTGAGCTTGGACGAGAAGTTTCGAATTGTTAGAAGTGTTGGGGAAGAGTGTATCCAAGAAGATGAGCTGCGGAACCTGCTGGAGAAGAAGCCTGAACCAGTGTGCTATGACGGCTTCGAACCCTCTGGGAGAATGCATATTGCTCAGGTATTGTTTTGAGGAATCTCTGCGCCAGGCCTTCGAATTACAATTTACTTTCTTCAATGAGTCGCGTTGCATTTGGATGCATAGTGGAAACTCTAGGTGTAGTTTCTACACTCAGTGAATTGGGATTTAGTTTTCGGTGCCAATGGTATCCTGTTGACAGTTTAAATTTCAGCAGGCAAAATGGCAAACTAAGTAAGTAATACATTAATCTAGAATGCAACGAAAATTAAACAATTCCCAAGTATGTTTATTCCACTCAAGGGTCCTTTGAATACGAGAAGCTTATTTTTGCCCTCGCTCGCTTGCACAGGGAGTGATGAAGGCAATAAATGTCAACAAGCTTACTTCTGCTGGGTGCAGAGTGAAAATATGGATTGCAGATTGGTTTGCTCAGCTAAACAATAAAATGGGGGGCGATCTGAAGAAAATTGAGACTGTTGGCCAGTACCTGATCGAGATATGGAAAGCAGTGGGGATGGATCTGGAACGAGGCAAGGTCGAATTTTTGTGGTCGTCCAAGGAGATTAACTCAAGGGCATCAGAATACTGGCCCCTTGTAATGGATATTGCTCGGAGGAACAAGCTTCCAAGGATAATTAGGTATAAATATAATATTAGAGTCTGGTGCATTTTGTGTTCAATCTGCAACAGTTTGACTCATCGTTTGCTTCTTGGCTTCCCTCCCTCTCCTGCAGGTGTAGCCAAATTATGGGAAGAAATGAGCAGGATGAGTTGAGCGCCGCCCAAATTTTCTATCCATGCATGCAATGTGCCGACATTTTTTTCCTGAAGGTTTTTCTCCTTCTGATTTATCTTTCCAGTATTTTGTTGGTGTGCATTTTTCTTCTCATATTATAAGGAGGCAAAGATCTAATTTGGTATGTATGCTGCAAAATATATTTGTCTGGCTATGATATTTTTATGGTGATATAGGCTGTCCATTTCTTTTACTCTCCTCTCCTATACTGGGATGTACGGAGAGATTACCATATTTTTTTGTCAGCTCGTTGTTTAATTCCATTGCAACAGGCTGATATCTGTCAACTGGGAATGGATCAACGGAAAGTAAATGTACTTGCAAGAGAGTATTGTGATGATATCAAGAGGAAGAACAAGCCTATCATCCTATCACACCGTATGCTCTTTGCACTGACATTACTTCTTACTGATGCTCATGATATAAGCAAAGTAATATGATGCCAATGCTGGTTGCAGACATGTTACCGGGCTTACAGCAAGGGCAGGAGAAGATGTCAAAAAGTGATCCGTCATCCTCTATATTTATGGAAGATGATGAGGTAAGGCATCATATAGTGGAAATTAAGAATCCCATGTGAGGAGGGGAACTGAAATGCATCTGTCATTTTTACGTTGAGTTCAGTTTTAGGTTGCCTGAAGTGTCTGGCTCTAACATTGAGGCTAACATACGATATTCTGGATTAATGTCTATCACGTTCATCTGGTTATCTCAGGCGGAAGTGAATGTGAAGATAAAGAAAGCATACTGCCCTCCATTGATCGTGGAAGGGAATCCATGCCTGGAGTACATTAAGTATCTTATTTTCCCTTGGTTCAAGGAGTTCACGGTGGAACGAAGTGCTGATCATGGTGGAAATAAGTAAGCTTTTCTGTTCATTCAATTTCTCACTTTAGAAGTTTCAAATTAATTCCTGTTTCTTTCACCTATGTCATGATCCCAGATGTTGGTTATAATCATTTATCTTGGCCCCCTCTTTGTTTGTCGTCTCACATTACAGGACCTTCACAAGCTTCGAAGAACTGGTTGCTGACTACGAAACAGGAGTACTGCATCCTGGTGATCTCAAACCAGCATTGTCTAAGGCTTTGAATAAGATACTGGAGGTATGTTTTCATTTCTACTCAATATCTTCAAATAAAATACAGTTTCTTTACTATTCATTCATGCTCTTGCAATTTCATCTGATAAAGAAGCACCTAGCATAACTTAAGAAGCTTAATTCCTGTTATGAAAATTCAAGCAAAATTTTCAGCGATAAGGTAGTGATGCAGCTAGAATTTTTTCTAGATTATACTTGCATTATAAAGCTAAGATCTGTATCATCCATCTGCAGCCTGTACGAGAGCACTTCAAAAATGATAGCAGAGCCAAAGATTTATTAAAGAGGGTCAAGGTATGTGTTTGGCTTAATTGTTCTTAAGTAGGACCTCAAGCTAGCTTTGAAAGATAATAAAGGTTTTTAAATCACTTGTGTGTTTCTTTGTTTTTAAAAATTTGTTTTTGTTTTTGAAATTTTGCTAAGGATTCAAATGTATTTTAAGCTATGTAAAAAATACACCAAATGAATTACGAGGAGACAAACATAATTTCGAAAAACACATAATCAAAAAGTAAAATAGTTATATACGCTGAGTTTGAACCAGGTATCTCCAATTATTCTGAGGCCTTACCAAATTGAGGCTTTGAACCAATAACTGCTCTTTAAAATTTATTCTCGTAATGCATGAAATTTGACTGGGAGCTATCTGGTTTGTTCAGGCTTACCGAGTCACCAAGTGAGGAAGAATGGCCGTGTTTTCTCCTTCCCAATTTATGGATGAAGTGAAATTATTGAGGATCTTATTTGATTTTTGCTCTTTTACGGTCAATTTAGAACTTTTAAAGCTGCTTCTATACTCTAATGGGCACAGATACGAGCGTCAAAACTCATGTTTATTCTTGAGCAACGAGAAAATGAGAAGTTTCTAGTGAACTATGAGGACTTGTGTGTGTTCCACTTAAATTAGTTTGTAGCTTAAGACAAAAGCTGGCGTAAATTTGAAAGTATGACTGTGATGCTACATTTTGATTCAATAAAATTTAGATTTTGGTTAGGTGAAGTCAGTGCTCATGATTATTTTCTAATGAAGTCGCCTTTCTAAATTACTAATAAAAAAAGAAAGAAGAAAATAAGGTACATCATATTTGTCACTATTGGAAACACTGATGTTTATTAGGAAAATGTTGATTGATTTAATGATCTGTTGTACATGGTTGTTTTTTTAAATACAATAATTTTGGGTGTTAATTAGCGTTCAACTATGCTCGTGTTGGCTATAGCTGGAAAAATTTTGCTAACCAACAGACAATAGAGTCAATCCGTCGATAGGCGCAAGCAAGTGTAGCGAATCATATAGATAAGTTCCTACTTCAATAGAGTCAATCAGTCGATAGGCACAAGCAAGTGTAGCGAATCACGTAGATAAGTTCCTACTTCAACTCCGTAGATAGATGTTAGATACAACAAATTTAATTTAAGATTTTAAATATTTATATCTATGGAAATATCTGAAATTATATGAAAATGTAGACAGAAATATTAATGAAAATTATAAAAATAAAAAAATTCATAATAAATTTTTATATTAATAAATAAGTATTTCGCACTTTTAATTAAAATTACTAATATTAATATAATGTCTATATTAATTATATTGTGTTGGTATAATTTTATATTTTGTCAATTCTATTGCTATATTAATTCTCTCATTATAGATATAAAAATGTAGGGTTAAATGGTATAATTTTATATTTTGGCAATTCTATTGCGATATTGATTTACTCATATATAAAAATGTAGGGTGAAAATTGAAAATTTAATACCTTATCCTATTGTCCTAACCTTCAAAAAGCTAATAAGTGACCCACAAACATCCTACAACTGAAATACTTCTCACCATGATTCAGTTGCAAAAGAGCTGCAACTGAATTATAAGATTAGCTATAATTGATCCACAAACAGCTAATAAGTGACCCTATTGTCCTAACCTACAAAAAGCTAATAAGTGATCCACAAACATTGTACAACTGATATCATTTTATATTTTGTCAAAGCTCAGTTACACTAATCAATCTTCTATTGATGTTGTAAGATTAGCTAAAAAAAATTTCAAAATTTGTCCTGGGTTTCTTTTCCGACAGTTTGGAAGATGATGATTATTGGTGGCTTAATCCTACTGCTTTTTTTTTTTTGGTCTATTCAACAGACATCACGCATCTTATGGAGAGAAGCATGGTCTTTATTTACTAACAAATAAAAAGTTTGATAAAATTCAGCTACATTACCACTAAGACAACCAAACATAGAATAAAAATTATTGAAACAATTATTGTCCACGCTCAATAGCAAAACTTGGAGTTGAGATCTCATTCCCATTCAATCGTTGATGGAGGCTTCGATGTAATGTCTTGAACAACCCGGTTTACGCCCCGAACGCTATTGCAAATTTTTCTTGACACATTATCCAGGAATTGATGCTCAAAATTAAACCTGAATATCAAAATCCCACAGATTAGTAAGTCTTAATCAGAACTGGAGTTGAAACGAAAAATCTCAAAATATTTAGAAAGAATACGAGTCCCTGAGCTGGGGCGTGGAAGCATAATTTACTGTGATTATGCGTGGAAGCATAATTAAGCTGAGCTAAGAAGTAAAAGAAAGGAAAATACCACCATAAATTATAAAATGTCAAAAATTTAATTAGTTTCTCCTTGTCTTTAATCACAGTAATACATTACCTCGATGGTTGAACATGACATTACTAATCTAGTTTCATGTTAGGCTAAAGGTCATCCTTACCAATAGCAAGAAACTGCTTGAAGCTAGGGGAGTGAAAGCGGGTCAAATCAAAATGGTTGGCCAAAAATTTGACACCAAACAGATGTATCAGCCTATGAAAAAGTAGAAAATTGACGTTCCGAACCAACCAAACCAAATGAAACTGACAAAAACTATCCCAACCCAATTTCATCAGTTTTTTCAGTTTTAACTTAAGCACCCTTACTTGAAGATAAATGGGGAGCGAAATTTAGGAATTCAACTTAGTTTCATATAAGAAGAGAACAAACAGACAAGGATTAAGGATTTACCAATCTGCTGTCATTCCGTCTTGACTTGTAACAGCTCTCAGAGCGACAACATGAGAATGTGTCCTTTGATCACCCTGAACTCCAACTGATTTTATAGGCAAAAACACTGCAAATGCTTGCCATATTGAATCATAAAGCCCAGCGTCCTTGATTGACTGAATAAAAATCTCATCAACCTGCAAGGATGATTACAGCAAACCAAATATCACTCATAAAGCAGGAAAGTAAACTGTTTTTGACTCTCCACAACTGGAAGTTACCTGGCGAAGAACATCCAAGGCATTGCCTTCTGTTACGTCACCCAGCACTCGTACAGCAAGACCAGGGCCAGGAAAGGGGTGACGCTTTAGAAATGCTTCAGGAACGTTCAATATCCTCCCCAGTTGGCGTACCTTTAAATTTGATTTTTTATTAAAAGATTAATGAATAAAAAGAGTGATGGGCCACCCATATGCATATCTGTACAAAGGTCAAAACTATTACCTCATCTTTAAAGAGAAGTTTAAGTGGCTCAATAAGCTTCAATTTCATATCCTTGGGAAGTCCTCCAACATTATGGTGACTTTTGATTGTGTGGGAATGGGTTCTTCCAGATCCAGGTGGTGGACAAGATTCAATTACATCTGGATACAATGTGCCTTGGACCAAGTAAGAAGGCTTCTTACCAAATTTAAGCTCCAAATCATGGGCAAATGAATCAAATATAGAAATGAACTCCTTTCCAATTATTTTTCTTTTCATCTCAGGATCTATTACGCCTTTCAGCCTACTAAGAAAATGATCGGCTGCATCAACACAAGTAACTGGCAAATGAAGATCTCTTTCAAAGGTTTCCATAACACGTTCTCTTTCTTTATACCTGGCATAATCAGAAAGTGACAGTAAAAAACTCTGCAAGAAAGGTTTACATTTATCCTTTATAAAAGAAAGTGTGCCAAATTCACAAAAGCATGGTCCACGGACAACTTATATCCTATATGCCTATTTAACATACTCCTTATACAACATGGCGAGGCTTATTTATTGAAATACCAGGCAAAATATGTACCATACAGTTCAACTTCTACAGAGGTACAGAGGATAGGTCTTCTCCTTCATTATAGCAAAATTATCTATGTAAAACCCAACCATGATTTAATTATTCAGGATATAAAAGCCTAATTTTGTACCTCAATAAACCATTGTCAACAAAAACACAGTGAAGCCTTTCCCCAATTGCCTTATGGACAAGAGTTGCTGCAACTGTTGAATCCACTCCCCCTGATAATGCACATATAACATGATCATCTGGACCCACAGTTTCTTTGATTGCTTTCATTTCTTCGTCAAGAATATTCTCCATTTTCCAGCTAGCAGTAACTCCGCAGACATCAAGGAGAAAATAACGTAATGTTTCCATCCCTTCAGGTGAATGTGTTACCTACAGAATATACAAAAATTTCAACTTCTCATAAGATTGACACTAATATGATGACTATGCCAAGAATAATATCAAATCAGTTCATTATTACATAACAATCTTCAGATACTGCAAATCCCCCTTCCCATCCCACACTAGGCCAGTGGCATGTTCTTTAATAACCAACGAAGAAGCTCAATAGAGGCAACAAAGTAATTAAGACTCTCTTTTTCATCAGTTTCACCCGCAAAACATGAGTCACATTAGTTAGAAGTTCTATTACATTTCAATGCATCTCAAATCTACATCAATAAATACTATACATTAACATTATTCTGCTACCAGGGATATGTGGCCCCTAATTGCATATTGATTCATACGAGCCACATCCATAAACCCAGAAATTGCAGAAACCTGATAAAACAAAAACCTGGGTTGAAGATAAATACCTGAAACCTGTACAAGGGAGCCACAAAAATCTCTCATATCTAAAAGTTATGAAAGGCCAGCTCCAGGTAGAAGTTTATATTTTAGGTGAAACTCAAACAGCTCGTCCTATGCATAAACATGCACAAGTTTGATGTACTCGAATTAGTTTTCAAACAAGCCATCATACACACATATTCAAAGTTCGAATGACTCGAACAGAGCCGAGGTGGAACATTCCAGAATCGAAAGAAACCCGCGGTCAATCTTAAAGCTGAAAACTGAATATTAATGCAAAAAACAAACAAACAAAAAAACGTAGGATGCAACAGTGTATAAAAAAAAACACGAGTTCAAAGTTGAAGAAATGAACCCCATTACCTCCGGATGATACTGCAACCCAAAAAACTTCTTGGAATGATTTTCCACGGCCGCCACCGACCCTTGTTGACTCCGCGCCACCACTTGAAACCCATCGGGAAGTTCTGCCACCTCGTCTCCATGGCTCATCCAAACAACTTGCCGATCCCCAGCCTTCTTCGTCCCAAACAACCCATTAGCTTTCTCCACCTCAATCTC
>NW_019104490.1:2933981-2966215 GCF_001995035.1 Momordica charantia
GGTCCATTGATGAGGATTCGGAGAGCTTGAAGAAGGTGGCTGCTGGTTGCAGAAGACAGTGAAGCGAAGCCAACGGTTGAAGAAGAAGAAGAAGAAGATTTTTTTAGGGTTTAATGGGGTTTGGCGGGAAGCGGTGCAAATGGCTGTTGGTTGGAAGCTTGAGGCAATGGCAATGCGGTAATTTGGGGGAAAATATTGTTATTTTATTTATATGGAAAGCCTTTTTTTTTTCTTCCGCGAAATCTGGTTTAGTTTTCCAAAATTGTTTAATTGAGGCTAATTTTCCTTATTAAATATTATTCTAGTCGGCCACGTTTGAAAGTTTTGAAAATATTACTTAAAAAATGGAATATTTAATTCGAAAGTGATATTGCTGGATTTGGGAGTGCATTTATATGGTAAAAGAGAAGAATCTTATGGTATATTCCATTAAAAAATCAAAAGTAATATTAATTAATTTAATCTCGTGGTAACTTGTTCAATTGAAATCTCTACCTCGACATGTTATACTAGAAATTAATTTAACCATGCTTTATGGGATGTTATTTTTAAATGGTTACGAATTTAAAATTTAAAATTATTTTAGTTTCTGAATTTAAGTATGTAACGATATAATCTTGCAGTGGAAAGTTGTAATAATATAGACGATATTGTGAAAATTATTGTTAAGTACTTGTAACAAGAGTTTTTTGTGTATGTAGTTTAAATTAGGAGAATTAAATCGTTATAAACTAAATATCAACATTCCAACTTAAACTAAATGAACTAAGTTGTTGTCTATTAAGATTTAGAGACTAAATCCTTATTTAAATGATATTACATGGATGAAAGGTGTTTTTCTATAACATTTTTATGATTTTTTTAATAATGAAACTTTTAAACTTTACTCATCGTTGGGAGGCAAACTGCTGGAATAGGATCAAGTAGGCCGACCTAACAGGTCGGTGTCCGATACTTTGGTAAAACAAAGATGCCCGAAGACTTCCACTTCAAGGTAAATAAAAGTCCAGTGAAATGCATGGACCGAAGGTCCTTGAGGTGAACCTGGCGCAAGCAAGGGAATACTTCAATGAGACAGGTAGCTACTCCATTGACCACTATAAATACACCTCTTATCCGCCACTCCAGGTATGAAAAATCTGTCTGAAGCCGATCTATCTAAGCTCAGATTCCACACCAACTTGGGCGTCGGAGTGACTTACCTAATTTTGCTGGTACTATTAGCGAAACTCACTTCGAACAGCTCACACCGACCTCACATGTCATACCATGGGACTTAAGCAGATTTTGGCATCAACACCTATGATAATAAAATAATGTAGGTCAATTTTTATCTCAAGCCTTCTATGGTATTAAATTTCATCTTAAACTTAGATAAATATTCCATTTTTACCTTTATTTAACTTTTGTCGAAGGTTTATTGAGACGTATTCCATTTTTACCTTTATTTAACTTTTGTCGAAGGTTTATTGAGACGTATTCTCAAACATATTGAAAATGTTTAAAAAACAAATGATTACAACTAGATTGATGGGACTTTAGAGATAAATTACAAAGATAGTGTTGATTTGTTTGGTTGACATTCATGAATTCTATTAAATAGTTGATCTTGTGGATTAATTTACTAGATTTCAATATTGTGTAGTAATTTTATTATAGCTTGTACGGTCCACGATTCAAGTCCGCACGACCCATGCAACGGGCGGGCCCCTCCACCTTCAAGGGTCGCGCCTGCATAGCCTTGTGTTGTCATGCCTTCTTTGCGATAAGTGCACTGCTTGCACCACCAAGGCGCAAGCTCTAGTTCTTACCTAGCCATCGGGGTAACGGCACTTCAGCCCTGGTCAGCGTGATGGAGGGTTTGGTAACATTCTCGTTTTTTATTTTTAGCTAATAATTTTCTTAAGAAATCTGAACATTTTACAATTAATTTTCTTTCTGGTTTCTTCGAACATCCTCACATTTGTTCCAAAACAAAAAGATTATTTTATCATATTTGAATTCTTGGAAGTTGGAACTATGAAATACATTTTTTTTAATTAAAAATAAAAGAAACAAGAACGTTACCAAACGATCCTCAATTTCCTATCAACCTTTATATTTACTTAAGCTTCAAAGCATGTTATGCCGATATTACGCCAACATTAACTCACCCTTCCTTTGTACAAGTCATCTTTCATGCAGTTATTCATCTCTCCCCTATTTTTAACCCGTTTGATTTGGCTCAGACCATCCGATTCGACAAACCCTTTCCAGATCAAGTTGACTTACACAGCAACATAACTATAATTTAACGATTAATTAAGATGCCAATAACTTCTCTTAGAACTTAGGAGTTGAATGTTTAAACGTGCACTCATAATTGCAATGCTATTTCACTTTTTAAACCCAAAAAAAAAAAAAAAGGATCTTTGGTATGAGGTGGGCGCCAGAGGGGCGTGAGGAATGTAGTTTCTTTGCTACATGTGAAAGGCATTACTCATGCCAATAAACACACATTCGTGAATCATTGTGAATTAATTTTTGGAGAAAAAAAAGAATTGTTATATCTATAAATTATGCTTTGAGTCGTGTCTAATTCATGTGCCTCAAACATGACTAAACACATATATTTTATTGTCACATATTTAATTGATATCACACCATTATTCTCTCATCTCATAATTGATATCACACCATTATTCTCTCATCTCAAATAATTTTCTAATTTTAAGTAAAAGCATAACCCAAACAATTAAAAATTGAGATTTGAACTATGTTAAGGTTAACACTAATATCTTTATTAGTTAATCTATACTTAAGTTCATAAATTTTTGTACATATAATTTATTTGATAAAAAAAAGTTAATTCCCATAATCTATTTAGTCAACTTCAACATATAACTCATTGGTTAAGACATTTTTATCTCTTACGTATGGAAAATGTATGGAAAATAAATGGGTAATTGTCCCCGTCTTATGTTAGGATGAAAAATTTATATAGAAAAATCAATATTTAAAAATTTTCCATCTAATTTGTTTATATATATAAAAAAAATAAAGATTGGAAGTAAAATTTTTCCCACTCTTGTAAAATTTTATACCTCCAACCTTCCTTATGGCTGTAGGTTTAGATTTGTACTCTCGTATTTGTGATACAATATTCTTTAAAAAAATATATATTTTAATTATTCACTTCTAATTCAAATTAATTAATTATAAATTTAGTATAGAGTATTTAGCAATGACTTATTCTAGATATGATTATACGCGCATAATTTAAATGGTAAATGATATGTGTTATTCTATTAAAATTGGATGTTAGAAATATTTCAAATAATCAATAAATAAAACACAAGCCACAGTTAATTAACCACCTCAGATCCAATCATTTTATTCTTCATTTTTCTGGACGCAACAATTTTCTCTCTATCAAATCATCTTTAAATTTAAAACCAAATCTTCCAATTTAAACCACTTATTTCATGAGTAATCTCCCCACATGGCTCTGTGGCAGAGCAGTGACAGCTGTACTCACGGGATAAGTACATGCCAGAGATAATACTTGTACTTGATTTTATTTGTCATCTTTTTAAAAAAATAATTATCAATTTTTTTTTGTTTTTTTCATGATCTTGGATTCTACCGAATTCGCATCAGAATAGCACTAAAACTGGTGTGCATAAAGAGAGATTTGTCGTCCTTTAAGTTTGATTTACTTGTGGAATTCGAATCCTAATACATCTAGGAAATCTGTTCTTATGAATCATAAGACATCCAAATATATCTTCCTTTTTAGGTTTGATTTACTCGGGTTAGGCTTGCTTTCTGTTTTAAGCTTGCTGGGCCTGTACGCATACGCATGTCTTTTTCAACACCTCGAGATTTGACTTTTAGCTTATCGGCGTGCTTCTGTCCATGTTCGAATTCCTTGACCAGCTATTGATTTACTTACTCAGTCCCCACTTGAGGGATTTTCATTTAAAGTAAAAAAATAAATTAGATGTCAAAAGTCTTGTTCATAATATATAAAGAGATAATTGCTCAAGTAATAAGTAATTAATTAAATTTTAGACGCTAGGAACTTTTTTAAATCACAAACGAGTAAGTATCTTTCGGCAACATAATATCAACATGTAGTTACCAAAAAATGAGTCCTAAATTACGCGATCTACTAAATATGCGGTTACCCTTTTCTGGGATTTGTTGACTCGTTTATCCCAGAATCTATTTTGGAATCCGTCGATTTACTCATCCATGATATGTCCTAGGATTTGTTGATTCGTTCGTTCTGGGTCCTGTCTCAGAACTCATTGATTTGTTTGTTTCCCGGCTACCTCAGGTAGGGGAAGCCCCGAGTCGAATGACATTTATCTTTAGAAAGTTGTGGTCTGCCTTCAGAATACATGTCGATTCGTTTCTCCCGAGATTTCCTTGGATCTAAGTATTTCTCGGTCAATTCGTCGTCAATCGTCTTGACTTTTAGATCTTAGTCGTCCCCACATACCTGTGTGGTTCTTGCCTATGGTGTTGTGAGCATAGCAAACAGTAGAGATTTGTCTACTAAATCTGGTTATATGAATCTAGGGAGAATCTTGAGGAAATCAGGATATATTCTCCTATAGGATATCTTTGAATTTTACAAAATAGAGATTTTGTCATCCATGACAGTTTTATTCATAATGTATTAAAAATTGTGAAGAGGGCAAAATAAAAATAAATATAATAAAGTGAACATGAACTTAACATAATAGTATTTGACATATGTCTTTGACTAAGAATCTTCTTTGATGTATTCAAAAAATGAAAAATAATAATAAATGAATATAGTAAGCCAGTTTAAAATTTAAGCAAATATGAGACAACTATTAGTTGAGGAAAAAAGGAATCAAATTTTGACAAATTTTTAAAAAATATATAATTTTTTACCCAACAATATAATTTTTTTCAAAATTATTAACTAGATCATTCTTGTCTTCATATAAAATTGATATGTCGTTAAATTATTATTTAGACATTTAAATATAACACACGGCAAGTAAAACTCAACTCACCCATAAAAAAATGTATTTATTCTAAGCCACTACAAGATGCATATTTGTTTGAATATGTTGATAAAAAAATAATTTGATGACATTTCAATTTTTTTTAAACAAATGTGAATAATTTTATTTATTTATTGCAACGGGGTGGGACCTAATTGTGAACTTTAAAAGACCGGGATCAAATTGAAACTAACTAAAAGATTATAAGAATTTGCATTTGATTTGCTATGAATTTAATTTATATATCAAATTCTTATCCTAACCAGCATAGTTCAGTTGGTCTCTATAACATCACATGAAGACTAGAGATTTGAATTTTGATAATTGGAGAAGACGACCCTCCATGTAGCAAGAGGAGATACACGTTAAGAGGGAGGGATCAGAATCATTACCTTGGACCTTGGTCAAGGTCATGCCAGAGATACGTATAATTTCCAAGTGGATCCCACCTATCGCTAATACAAATAGAGGACAAATTTTATATTCAGAGATACGTATGTGATTGATAACTCATCTCGAGATAATTTCATAAATTACCAACTTGAATACCGGAGCATGTTTTTCACCTTTGTAACAAATCTTGAAATCTTTTAACTTTCACATATCACAACAAATTTAATACTAAAGTGATTAATACGAAAGTTGTTGATTTTTAATAAGTGAAATAAAGTGAAATTTGAAGAAATTTACTCACATATACGCCATGAATATTATTTTCAATTATTTATTTCATTAGTCGCTTTTTGTTTCATTTTGTGTTAAAGACACACATCTGTAATTTTATAAGTGTTAAAGTTATATAGGTGTTGAAACACAAATTATGTTTAAGTTGAAGTTATATTTTAAATGAAGAATTTTTTCTTAAAAGTTGAAGTTAACACACGGAGTTCTACCATATATAGTTGTTGTTTTCTTCATTTGAGATATCTACGTCTCAACATTTGAGTTTCTCTTTGTCAAAAAAAAAAATTTTGAGTTTCTCCTCTCACAAGATTTTTTCTCTCCCTATTTTGTTGTTTTTGTTTATGTTGAGAGCAAATATGTAGGAATTCTGTCAGATTAGACTAGTTCGAGATCGTTGTTTTACCTAGAGTTAATCGTTATATCTTACTAAGACGACGGCTAGCAACTTGTGCAGAGAATAATTATCTTTCGATTAGAACTATTGAAGCGTGTCTCGACTGTATTTCATTAAGTTTCGATTCATCAAGTTGTCAAGATTTATTATTGTATGTAGCTACGTTATAATTCATTTGCCAGTGTTACATAATTTCCATATACAACATATATTTATTCAACAAATATATACATATATTTGTTCTGTCAAGCTTTCGCCCATTACGAAAAATTTTCCACGCGAGTCTCATTTGAATTTTTATTATTTTAAAATAAAAAATATTAGGAATGGGAGTAGAAAAGGACAAATTGTATTGGAATCCACCCATTTTTGGGTTTCCTCATAATGCATACAAGCCAAAAACATGAGCATCCTTTTATAAGATCTTAAATAGGGCCATTGTAGGATCATCTGTGAATCACATGCTTACACAGATCACACAAAACAATCCAAATAAAATTTTAAATTACAACATTCCGTCTACTTTATTCTCATGTTTAGATGTGGAATTATGTTTAATTTCACACATATTCTAATTATAACCTAATATTTTTAATTCCAAGGGTTTGAATGATATGGGATGTAGCTTACTTAAAGACGGATTTTCAAGTTGGAAGCCACTTTCGATGACGAGGTCATTAAATTGATATTACACTATCGTGACTGTCCATTTTTATCAACCAACTCCCCTCTTTCCATCTTTCTTTTCCGGGGGGTGTAACGCCCCCTGCATCCCCTGTGATCCGACCGCGTCATCGTCTAGTTCTCACTCAGCTGAAGATTGCTCTAAACTTTGAAGTTCTTACGATTGAGTTACTGAAAAGGAAGGTGCACCTTGTTAGTATAGGTAGTAACTATTATCTCTTTTAAGCTTTCTTAACCATACTTTCTATGGTCTCAGGATCTCTCTCATTTGGCATTACAGGGTGGCCCTACTTTTTCAAGGTAAGGAGTAGAGAAAATACCTCGAGCCAATGTTTAAGTACCAAGCGCTACGGTGCTAAAGTAACCCATACCATACTCCCAAGAAAAGTTCTGAAACAACCTATTGATTGAAGCTCTACGCAGTGGAATCGTCTGGATCCTAGGGATCGTTCTAGTTTAATCCTTTGAGTTCAAGGAGGGAGGAAGGCCTTCGAACCCAATATTCCTATCAATACTTCGATTTTCAAGGCCGACTCTTTCAATCTCTCAGACATTCCATCCCCTTCGTGCTTCACCCACCCTATCTATCATGCACTGACAAGTAAGGGCTTATCTATGTGATACGCTACACTTGCTTGCACCTATCGACGGACTGACTCTATTGCCTGCCGGTTACCGAAACTTGGTCCACTAATTACAGAGTGGGGATCGAGCTATAATCTTTAATTAGCTAACTCCAAGCAAGAAAAAAAAGATTGATTTTGAAATTGGTAAACAATAATTTAAGGATAGTTTTTAAATTTAACTAAATCACAAAAACTAAATTGGTAATTTGACTTTTATATCATATTTTTCTTTTAGCATCCATTAAAAGAGATTAAAGTTAAACTTAAAAAGCAGCATTTGAGGATGCGAATCATCCATGATCCTGCATATCTTTCCAAGTGTCCAATGTGTTCTAAAAATGCCTAAACATATATCTAATGTGTTTGTATGTCCAACGTGCATGTGCTATTATTACTATCAAACACAACAACCACACATTATTAAACTATAAATTTGGTCTCTAAACTTTAAGAAATTGTGTCTAATAGGTAACTTAAAAGTTGTCTAATATAGTCTCTTAGATGTTGAGGTGTCCAATAAGTTTCTAAATTTTAAAAAGTTTTTTATTGGTCCATAAGAACTCGTTTGGTAATGTTTCTTGTTATTGTTCATGTTTCTTCATTTTTAATAAAAAAAAATGAATTGCATAGTCCAAACATCTATAAATTCAAACAATCTTTATATTAATTCTTTGGAACAAATTAGAAATGAGAAGAAAGAAAAACTCGTTTTAATTGTTTCCAAAATTTCTATACAATTTTGAGAATATTCCCAATGAGAAACAAGAAACATAGTTAGTTGCAAAATATTTAGATTTTTTAAGAAAATTGAAAACGAGAAAAGGGAACATTACCAAACAGGACCTAAATTTTCAATCATGCTATCTTATAAGTCTCTAAAATTTATAAAGTATCTGATTCGTCTCTAAAATTTCAATATTATCTCTAATATAGGTTCCTAAATTTCAGAAAATGTCTAATAGACTATTTTTAAAGGTTAACTCGTTAGACACAACATTAAATGTTAAGTGACAGGTTATTAGCTACAAAGTTTGAAAGTTCACAAACTAAACTTGTAATTTCACCTCGTACAAATCAAGGGTGTCATAGATTCGGGTTTTGTTCACCAAATGAAAAGAAAAGAAAAGAAGAAAAAGGACAAATTGGGCAAAACTGTTTCTTCACTTACACCCACTTGGCCCTCCAAAGAAGATATGGCGCCCCCAATTCCCATCCACAGTGAACTTATTAATGAGCCCAAAACAGATAGGTCTGTCCAGAACAACACTCAGCTCTGAATCATCTGGATCAACAAAACCACTTGAACTTGTATACTTCACCACCTGAATCTGGTTCACAAAAGCACTTTTTTTGAAGCCCTCTTCAGGGAAATGGCCACTTCCCATGGCTGGCCCTGCCTCTGATGTAGGACTGTAAACTTCCCCTCCCCATGCTGCAACTGCTGCCCCATCTGCCAACCCTGGCACCACTGCCTTTGGCCAGTACCCTATGTACTTGTCCCCAAACATCAACATCCAATTCCCCGTGTGCGTATCCTGTAAACCGACGGTTATCGCACTCGTTAGTGTGAGTCGGTGGAGAAGTGTTGAGAATATGTATGAAAGATTTAAAAGTATAGGTCGAGTTATGAGTTTAGTTCTTGAACTTTTAGTATTGTGCTTAATATATCCTGAATTTCCAATGTTGTGTCTAAAACTGTTATTAGTAGGAAAAGTGTTGAGAATAACGCTCATTAGTTAGTGGGAGAGGATTGAGAATGTGTGCAAAAGATTAAAAATACAGGTTGAATTACAAATACTTTGAACGTTTAGAAATATCTCTAATAGATCCTTGAACTTAGTGTCTCGTAGTTCTCCGAATTTTTAATAGGTCTTTTATCTACTACACAAACTTCAAATTCAATTTAATGTCATTCAGTTTATAAATTTAAAAAGTTGTTCAATATGCTAAGAATTTATCGGACACAAACTTGAAAAATTGAGACTTACTAGACACAACATTAAAAATCTAGTACCTGTTGGCTGTTAGATATATTTTAAAGTCTAAGAACTAATTCGACAAAATCCTAAAAGCTTAGACAAAATCTTGAAAGCTTAGGAACCAAGAACCTTAATTATATTATAACTAATAAGTTTTTCAGTTCAGTGATGGTTTAACGAACCTGATGCATGCTGATGTGAATATCGTATTGGGGTCCATTGTAGGTGGAGATTGGGCTTAGAGGGAGGCCGGGCATGATCCCGGAGTTGACTTGTACGAACCCGGGACAGAGTTGGTTGTAGCATCCAGTGCTCTGGTAACCATTTGCCTGTAAGTTTTAGTTGTTTTTTAATTAGAAAGAACCATAAAACTTAGCAGAATAGTGATGAAAAAAAAGTAAAATGTGACTCACTGTCCAGTAGGTAGTTAATCTGGTAACGTTCCCAAACACTTTTGGTTGAACCTGAAAGCAAAGTAAGAGAATGATGAATGGATTTAAAAACATGATCATGATGGTTTGGGCATCATTTTAATTTGGTCTCTATGATTTTATTATTTTTAGTTCAGGCCATATGATCAGGACTTAGTTTCAATCGGTCCCTTTAGTATGATTTAGTCGAACTTCACAAAACGTACTGTTGTTACCCTGTTGAAAAGAAAAGATAGAAGAATTAAAGGGGTTGAGAAACAGTTGCATACTCCCCAACCAACTTGTATGGTATTCTGTTGATCTCTACAGCCTCGAGAAAGCCATATACTGGCAGAACTAAATTGATCCATTGATGGAATTGGGTTCCACACATTGATTTGTGATTTTGCTCCATAAACTCTGGTCTTGTAGTTGAGTGTTGCAAGCTAGAAAAGAAAAAAATTAAAAGGCAGAAAAACACTGTCAGTAAAAATCGAAACTCGATGTCGTCAACAGAGCGGAGATGCTTTATCGGTGACGCTTTCGATTACATGATAGCCATTGGCGTCGATCGTAGTGCTCGGCCGGGAACTATCCGCTGCCTGATGAGACCACAATGGCTTGAAACTTTTAGCTGCTATAAGATCTTCCTTTGTAGTCCTTCTGATTGGCACTGATCCTGGTGGGCAGTTGTTAATGTTTGGAAGATGCCGCAGTAGCATCTCGACTTTCGATGTATCGCTTATCAGCCCTTTTGGGATCATCGTCGGTTTCATCTATATGTTAAGATCAGGAAGTAATGGAGTTCATAACTCATTCAGAACATTTGTTTTAGAAAGTTTAGCAAGTCGAGCCAACCTGGATTGTATGGTTCTTGAGCAGAGGATGATCAAGTGAAGGTTGCTTGTAGATGTCAACACAATCTATGGTATCACCAAATTCATTCTACAAAAAGAAAGAGGAGAAAAAGATGACATATTTTTGTTCAACAAACTTCATATTCACTGACCCAAAAGCATGTTTAAGTTGGAAAGTTGCAACTTTTCTCCATATTCGCAACGTGTTTCTCGAAGATCAACACGATAACTATTATATGAAACGAATAGAAAATAGCTAGAATTCCGATATTTAGGTGAATAATAACATGTAGAGATGGAACAACAAAAGAAGCTCTTCTCCTTAGCATAGGCTACATTCGACCTCTAGATTATGAGGATAATGTCCCTTACACCAGATCATAATTTCCATCTCGATTGGAGACCACAAAAATGATTCTAACCGGTTGGCTAGTTGAGTTCAAGCTCTTGCTTTTTGGTCATCACAAAAGTGGAACAATTGTTCTACGTCTTGCATGAGAAAGGTTCAACTTCCTATTCTGATACGATATTGATTTCAGGTTTGAAAACAAAACCTCCTATTCTTATACGATATTGATTCAATGTCAGACTAAAAGATTTTACGGATCGGTTAAGTTTTTAAACGTACATCTCGACACAAAAATATTGTCCTTCCAATGCTATTTAAGACATCAAGATGAAAATGAGAACCAAAAATCACACTTCCATCACCATTTATATAAAAGAAACAAGTTACCTTAAAACTCTTGATTGCAGGTTTGTTGAGTTGTTTGAGCTGTCTGTTGAGTTCCAACTCTTCTTCTTCAGACAACATTTGTAGTAGTCTGAAACCATCTGCACCAAAAGCAAAAACAGACACAACAAAAAACAGAAACCTCAGTTTTTTCAAATCTTCACCAGACATGATTGCAGCAAATTGCAAAAGCACAAGACAACAGATTTGTTTGAATATAATCCCAAAGTAGGATTATGTCTGCTTTTATAGGTGAAATCATGGGATAATCCTTTATGTTGATAGTCTGAAAAAATAACTAACTTTCCTTTGAGAATTCTCCAAGTTTTGGAAAAACAAAGTTTCCAGACATGTTTTTGGTTCGTTAGGTTCTGATGTTTCAGTTACATTCTTCAATGGTAATTAAGGTTTTCCATACATGTTTGCTTCAGTTTTCTCCATTTTCTTTTTTCTATTCAAATATGGGTAAAATTTAAACATATTCTTTATTTACTTAGTTTCTTGCGTAACAAAAGAATATAAATAATATTTGAATTCGGCAACATATAGAGTGAGGATTCAACTTCATATCATTTGATTGAAAAAAATATCTTGGCTAGTTGGGTTGTGCTCACGTTGGTTAATATCCTTTAGTTTAAGGAATCACACTTTTAATGTGGAGATCGAATCATTGACTTTGAGAAGATGTTCGAATTAAATATATATATATATTTTTTACTAAAAAAATTTGGATTTTTAATTTATTATTGGTGGTAGGAATTTAAAATTTAGAAAAGGTTACATGCTTGTTATAATTCAAGAACCACATGGAAAAAAGAAAGCACTTTATAACAATAAAGGTATAATTACAAGCACTTTTAAATTATAGCCATTATTTGCATCTTACCCTTATAAGGTTTTTGAACTTAATACGTTTACCTTAAAATTTTTTTAACTTCAAATGTATTGAATTTTTTTTAATTTTTAATGAATGCACTTTATAATTATTTAACTGTTAAATAATTATTTGGTATTTAAATCACACAATTTAATAAAATTTAACATAACCTATAAAAGATCTTGCTTTCGTTAATGTCAAAAGAAAATTCTAATTGATTAATACATGTATTCCCAATCAAAAACGTCATAAATTCAAATTTACATCCCACATGTTGTCGTACTAAAAAATAATTCTAGATGCATGTGACTCTTAATTACTTTCCATGAGAGTTATTTTTACTTTATTGGTAGCATTTCACAATTAGATATGCCTTTTTTGAAAAGGCTTTCAAGCCTACAAAATTGCAAACTTTGCCAACAATAGAAATAGCCTTAAATCTTGAGGATGAGATTTATCTTCCAAGTATGAAACATGTCAAAATCGCTTGATTAATACTTGAGTTACCCTAACCTCTAGTAATTCAAGCCACGTACCAGTCTTCCAAATCAAAAGAAAAATGGACTTATGTCGGGAAGAATAATACAATAACTTTCCCATATTTTAGAGCTTACTAGCCTTTACATGCTTCGTCCTCTACATTTGATTTTAGTTCGTTTTGGTTCCTATACTTTCAACTGTTGTCCATTTTAGTCATTATACTTTCAAAATGTCTATTTAGATCCTCTACTTTTAAAGTGTTCTATTTGGTTCTTATTTACAAAATTTTAACACAAATTTTGTACACAATAGAAACCATTTAATACAAATTTATGACTATATTTTAAGAAATTTAGTGAATGAAGTAAGATTATGATAGAAAGAAATTAGACAAAAATAAAAATGAAATGACCAAAATGGTCAAAAAAACTAAAATGAACAAAAGTTGAAAGTACATTAATCAGAATGGACATTTGAAAGTACATGGATCAAAATGAATGTCTTTGACAGTAAAAAGATGAACCAAAGTCGAAAGCACAAAAATCAAAATAATATTACGTTATGATTGTAAGAGTTATTACGTTGTACAAAATGTGAGTTTCATGCACTTGAGTTAATGCAAATAGCATAACTTTAAATGTCTGCATAATCTATATAATTAACTTGTAGTTTGGAATAAAGAATATATTTAACAATATAAACATGACTTCTCAACTAGGGTAGATTGTTATGTTTTCAAGAGAGGCTTCTTGAAACCAAGGGTTGGGAGCTTACCTGCAAATTTCCTAATGGTATATGAATGACCAGAATTAACCAATCAGCATATGAACTCATAATCATTTTCTTCAATCCATTATACACATTGAACATTGAGAATATTAATATTATTTGAAAAAACATATAAAAAATGAGGTAAAAGCAAATTGGATAATGTCCATTGATATAATTGGAACTAAACTATACAAATAAAATGCAATGATAGAATGAAGCCAAAGAATGCTTGATATTCTATTCAAATAGACAGCTGAGTGACTCTACATAGGAACTCTGAACATATCAGATGTATTATAATGCTAAAGGGGAGCTTCACAAACCAAGGTATACAACACTTTCAATGGTTAATTCTCTTAAAATCGATTCTGCTATAATGGTAACAATCTTTTCAGTTTCAGTTCGATAATCGATCCACGTTCTGGATCTCGTCAAGTCTCTTAGAAATAGATGCTCCAGTGTTTGTGGCTGTTGCTGCTGCAGAAGTGGCCAGTCCACATGTTGCATCATTTCATGATACATAGCGCTCTCGTTATCTGGTGCTTGGAAGTGTGCCTTATAAGACGATAACCAAGGGGAGCATCTAATATAACAGTGGAAAACATCCTCAAGGACTTCATTAAAATAGTCGAAAAGAAGCACACAATCACCACATAACTGGCTACCAAACACCTTCGCTTTGTCGACAAATGGAATTCGCAGCCAAGCTGAAGAATGACACTCTACCGATAGTTCGTCCCAATTCTGTTTCGAGGCTTGCAACAGCTCGAGTATGTACTGAGATATGGAGCAGCAACAATTAAAGGAAGCGATGGTAGGACTAAGAGCCTCTTGCAACCTTGCCAAACCAGCACAGTGGTGCTCTTCAAAATCAATGGGAAGTGCTTCACCAGATGACTCGGCTGTGAAGTTTTACTATCTTGCATTAGTCTAAGATTGGAAAAATGGATTTATAAATAAAAGAAAAGCTGCCTTTGTAACTTAATATACCTATTTCTGGGGCGAAACCGGAATTACTAGAGGTGGCATCTACCAAAAGTTGGTCATGAATAGTTTCTGGTACTGGCTGCACTTCTCTATCATGCAAACCATTAGGATCTTCCACTGCCTGAAATCTTGATGAGCAGGATGGAAATGTATCTACCGAAAAAGCTGATGGTTGAAACTCCAAAGGCGAATTCTGCACGTTGCCAGTTATATAGTGAAAAAGACTCTTATATTAGTCTTCTTTGATATGGAAAAAAACTGTTACATAAAAAGAACAAAATGCAATCGAAGCATCTGTATGGCTATTCAATTCGTGGGGGGGTGGTGGTGGTCCTTAGGAATAAAGTCCTTCAAATAAGCTTGAAAAAGAGATGACCAAATAAGCATATTTGGATACACATGAGAAAGGGATTCATGAATTTTGTAGTTTTAAGGCGTCAAATGGGAGGAGGGTGCGTTTCTGGGAAGATGCTTAGGCTGATTCTTCCCCTCTCTCCCCTATCTTTCCAGATTTTTATGGGCTATCTTACAAAAAGGGGTGTATGCTTGCTTATTGTTGGGTGGAAGCGTCCCATACTTTGGATTTAGGGCTGAGAATAAACCTCTTTGACAGGGAGATTTCTAGGTGGGTTTTACTAACAGAGAAGCTGGAAGCTGGAGTTTTTGCAAATTGGCCAGAGGAAAGACAAAGTCGGCCTTTTCCCTTCTAATCAGTCCCTTGCCACAATAGAAGGCCCATGTTGTGAAATATATCTGGAACTTTAAAGTTCCCAAGAAAGTCAAGTTTTCCTTTTTGGTCCTTGTTCTATAGAAGTGTGAATACAAAAGGTTTCCTTATTCAGTTCTATCTCGCTCTATTTGTGACCTCTGTAATAGCATGGAAGAAACAGTGGTTCTCTTCTTGCATTGTTCTTCAACGAACAGGGGATGGTCTTTTCTGTGTTCTGAGATAGATTTAACCCTTTGTCTCCCTCGTAAGATAGACAATCTTTTTCTGGAGAATTTGGTGGAGGGCTCCTTAGAGGCAAAGTTTATGTGCTTAGAATTGTGCAGTTAGGGCTTTGCTTTGACTTCTTTGGAGGGAAAGAAATAGTAGGCTTTTCGAAGATAAAATGTTGTTAGAAGATTTTTTCTGATATTGCTTCTTGGCGGACTATGAACTATAAGAAATTCTTTTGTAATGATAGCCTACATAATTGTCAATGATTGAAGTGCTGCTATTGTTTAGAGCTTGGGGGAGGGTGATCTCTACCTTCTGCCCTTAGGTTGTTCCCTTCTTTTGTTGTTGGTTCTTTGATATATTGTATTTTATCCAAAAAATAAATAAATATATATATATATATACACACGAGAATCTTGAGACAGAAGGCTTAACAAAGTTATATTATGATAGACAGTGGAATATGTTTATGCAAAAGTCATGCATTTTAAGAAAATGCGATAGTTGAAAAATTTAGGAGTTTGAAAAAATACACTATTGCCATGGTAAAATGAAATATCAAGCGGCAACGCAAAGATGGGTATCAAATACCAATGGATGAGGATATTCTAGGATGCTAGACATCAGAATATGGATTATTCAATCTTGAACAGACAAATAAATGTTGCATGTCTATGATAACCAAGAACAAATTTGTATAATAGCCCCCTAATAGTTCTTCCATAGTAAAGAGTGCAGCTCACCAGTTTCGAGAGCTCCAGATTTCCTTCTTCTCCAAAGCCATTGGTCTTGTTGGTTCTCTGACAAAAACTAGTCTTGCAGGAGTCATCAAATCCAGATGATGATGCTTCACAAAAATTATTTCCTTCCTGGTGTATAGTGGCAATGTCTTTTATGATCTTCACAGACCCTGCATATGCTTCATTTTAGTCTAAGTACGGAAGAACCGTGAGCCAAATAAGATATAGCAACAGCATATTAACACCTTCAATATTAAGATCTTCATCCACTTTGACATCAGGAAAAATGACGCATGACATATTCAACTCTGTATTTGACCCGTGTAATTGGTCATCATCTCTCCTTGTCTCTGAAGAAGAAGCTTCTACTTTAGCCATTTGTGGCATTTCGCAACTTTTTTTCCCTTCATTCTGATGCTTTGACTTCTTCTCATAAACAAATTTCTTATTACTAAGTTGGGAATATCTCATATGACCTGCAGCATGGCTTCCCGGTTTATTTGATGGCATTATGTCATCGTCAGAAAAGCACATCACCCACCCCCATGGTTTTACTTTCATTTTTCTTGAAACTTCTTTGTCTCCTTCATGCTTCTTAGATTTCTGTCGTTTGAGATGACTCATAACAGCTGACTGGCCTACGTTTTTGCCAGTACTTTCACTTGTCGAAGCCGTCTTGTCCCCATTTCTAGAGTAAAATGCCTTGTCTATTTGATCTCTTTTCAGGGAATCTTGAATAGAACTAGAAATTCCTTTACCACTGGTTTGAATATTGTTATTGGAACTTTTTCCAGTTGCCTCCATACCAACATGTGGAGTTTTCTTGGACATCTCATGAATTGATAGACATTCACCTTCTTTTTTTCCGACCCCCATTGCTTGCCTCATCTTCCTCTTTATTTGTCTGAAAGAAAAAGTTGATCTCTTGTCACTCTGCATATTATTTATGAAACTAGAATGAGATTGCAGAGAAGAGCAATAATTGGTTCCCGCTGTAGAACTTTGAGAGCTAGTTGGATTTGGCTTTAAGACTACTATTCTCTCCAAGGATTGAGAATCATCACTTTCCTCAGAGGGCAATCTATCACAGGGCTTCAAGTTTTGACCATAGGCAGGCTCCTCATATTCCCCCACTTCTCTCTTCTTATTTTCTGACAATCTGCCATCAAGGAAGGTCCTCATCTGCTGTTTTCCGTCCAGCGAATCAGTAGAGTCTTCAATGTGTTGAATTAACAGAGAATTCGGGTCTTGTAGTAGATTTATAAACAGTTCCTTGTTTGAATTAAAAATTCCCAATGCATCAAGTAATTGTTTACACTGCTGGTCAGCCACACTAACAAATTTTTTACTAGAAAATGGCTCAGTCGCTTCATTCTTCTGGACCAATTTAAGGCTAATCTCATTATGTTGGCCATACTCATTACAACTTTTACAAGTACAAAATCTCCGACTTCTGCAACAAGCTACTCTTGTTGATGCTGTTGGATCTAGCTGCTTATTTGATGATGTAGCCGCCAATTTTTTCGGAGAAGGCGATTTAAGTTCTTTGGTAGGTCTATCAACAGCTTTCCACAGCAATTTGTGGCTCCTTGAGACTTTGCCAACCATGGTAGAATTAGAATGCATATGCTTCACTCCCATTGTAGAAGTCCTATTTATGTGTTGTTTTATAGATAGCCCTCGTTTGTATGATCAACTGTTGGATGTTTCATAATTTATTACCCTGGATAAAATTTTCAAGAAAGCTCAGTAAATAATCCGACCACTGGTTCACTGTTAAAGTCATGAAGATAATGATAAAGCCAAAAAAAAAGGTATCCTGATAAAGTAAAAGCTTGGACCAAAACTTGAAAAAAATTAATAATAAATAAACAAAAAAAAACTTTTGATCATCACAATTCCCAAATAATCTACATCAATAATGTGATAGCAATTCCATTGGTCAATATAATGATCAAAAGCACATGTATTAAGAGCACTTGATGTCTCCAAGTATTTTACTACCTGCAGTCGAGCTGTTTATTAATGTTAAAAATGTATTGAAGATTATGGATCATACATCATTTTATAAAAATTTTAATCTTACAAATCTTCAGCAATAACACTTAGAGATGAATGCAGTTTAATCCATGTTTTAAAATGCTAAAGACAGCTAATAGGTGAGGCGTAAGCCTAAATCTTAAATTTGTGTGATCAAGTATTGCTAAACATAATAGTTATATAAGAGTATAAAAAAATCACCCCTATCAATTGTCACTCAAATAAAAATTTTAAAATGATATGTTTTACATTAATACTATTATCACTATTCACTAATAGAAGTGACTTATTCTTTAAATTTTTGTCTTCAATATTTCTAAAGCATATGCTGTAAAAATAATAATAGATTGAAGTGTCACGACTAATGTATTAACATTTCATACACAAAAAAACCTTTATATTTTTTAAGAATTGGGCACATTAATATAACTCTTTCTAATCATTTGTGAGGCATGAAGACTAAGCTTCCGTGCATTTTCATGGAGGCATAAGACTCTTAATAGTCTAAAAAGACGTAAGTCTCCATGCCACCTGCGTCTCAAAAGTCTTTTAAAACATTGAGTATAATTAGCGAGAATAACGATAAAAAAGATGAATAATTGGTAACTTCTAACAGCCTACGGCCTTAGATATATGTAAAGGAATCAAACTTAGCTCTTGAATAGATAGAAATAACTCTAATTTCAGATATTCCATATTTTTGTTACACCTAAAACTAAAACTATTACATAAGAGATAATTGAAATGGGGTTCAATTATGTTTCATGATAGAACCAGTAGTTTCATATATACAAAACAAAGAAACACAACTACAGTACACTAGTGAGCAGCCCAAAATACATTTATGGATGAATATTTCACTCAAATCCATCAGTCACAAGAAAAACATACAATGACACCCAATAATCTCAGCAAAAAGTTCGATTCAGTAGCAAGAGAGACATTTGTCACCAGACACCATTGAATTCCGAGGATTCTTACCAGCTGAAATAATTCGAGGGCATGTGGTCCAAGAACAGCTTCCTCCGGTCTATGCCAATCAGTTCTCTCCCGCAGTACTAGTCTTGTTGATGACCCTATTGGCATGGTGAATGATTAACTATGGCTCTTAATGATAAAAAGAGAACCCAAAAGAGAACCACTTTTAGAAAAGAGCACAAAACAGATTGTCCTCCCAAATATCAGAAGAGAACAAAAAAGAATCTTTCTCTTGGTCTACACTATTTCCGCATAAAAAAACACTCCATCAGTAAGTAAAACAAAATGCAAAGTAGAGTTAATGATATATCAGAACAAAGATTGCCGCAGTTAAAATCGCCTTACACACATATGGACAAACCGTTCTAAGTACATAGCACTAGCAGAGAGGGGAACGGAAGAAGAAGAAGTAAACAAAACGTATTTTTATCTCTCTCTTTCTTACAAAATTCAGATATTGCCTTCCCTATACGTATTACTGCAAATAACATAAGGTAGAGAAAGCTAACAAGCAATATTTTGGGGGAAAGAGTGGCACTGTTTCAATAAATTCCAAAAAAGCAACCACAGAGGAAGCTACTTCAAGAGATTACATATCATTTCCCCTACAGAAAACAAAAGGGGTAGGCCATCTTAATGGCGAAATGACACTACAACACAAGTCACCACTGTGCAGTAAGTCAAGATAAGACCAGGGACCGTTTCTGTTTGTTTCTAGGGAAAGTTTTTCCCAGGAAAAAAGAAGTGGGGTCTGGGTTTAGGGGCTAAAAAAATGAAAGATTAGAAACTTTATTCAAGCAGTGCTAGTGAGCAAACCAAGTAGCAAGATATGAATACTAATAATACAGAAAGAAACAGAGAAATGGGGCACCTGGGTCTGCTTGAAACCACGATTAGGAAAAGAAAGGAGATGGAGCCGGACCCATTACTCGTACAGAAACAGTGGAAACAGCTATGAAAAAAGAGGAGAATAACAGGGAAAGACGAAGAAGACGAAGAGGAAAATGGTGGGAACTGGAAGTAGAGAGAGAAGGGGAAACAAAAGCCATGGAAAATGGGACAAATGTAGAAAAACAGAAGAAAAGGTTGAAATGGGTGTTGGTTTTTGGATGATTAATGGCGAAATGGACTGCCAATTTGCAGAAAGAGCTTTAGCTTTACAGTCAAGCAATGTGTATGGTTACTTTCCCACTCGCTTCACACTCCCACTCCCCCAAATCCATGGTTACCCTTCGCAGTTTTGGGCTTGGATTGTCCCGCGTACGACGTCGTACCGGGGCGTAGAGGGTATCGGTATTTGTGTAAACGTTGTCGTATAGTTGCTTGCAGATACAAGACCTGCCATTAATGAGCAAGTGAGACAAAGACGAGTGGCGAAGCTTGTAGGCGCCCCTGCTCAGTTTTTATTATTACTTGTTTGAAATTTGAAATTGGATTGAAATTGACATTTTCTTGTTTTCTTTTTCTTTTTCTTTTTCCTATTTTTTAAATTTCTACCAACTCATAATTAATTATGTCAAATTTTGTAAAAAATTTGATTAGTAACCAGAAAGAACCTGGGAAATTATCCCTGCTGGATTGTTAATATTGCTGAGCTAAATTCTTGTCTTGTTTCACACATTTAATCATCTCGATACAAGTAGGTCATTGTCTAAGAACCATTGTTAGTATGTTTAATAATATAGTCGAGTGAGATTAGGGAGCTACTCGACTTAATTAAGTATCAATGAAGAAATGTGTAGCTTGAATTAGTTGTAGTTTGACTAAGGAGAGTTTAAAAATGTACCTAACCCATATGAGATGAAATGAAGGAAGCATTATTTAATATACATAGTCCGGATGGGCCCAAATGGCATTCAACCTTGTGACCAAAAACAAGGCATGAAATGTGCAACAAAAACAGTATCCCTTTTTTCAAGGTTGGTCTCACGGTACAAATTACTTTCTCTCTATAATAATATTAGTGGGTTCAAAATCTCATGTCAGAAATATTTTATTCATCTCTCTGTAATATAATATGCAGTAATTCCAAAACAGAATTTTAAAAAATGGAAAATTGAGGTTCTGTTTTTCTCATTTTCAAATTTTTTTTAAGTAATTTAAGAATTTTGCAACTAAATATATTTCTCGTTTTTCTTTTTTGGAACAAATTTTGGAAACAACCAAAACACTTTCTTGTTTTCATTTTCAACTTATTTCAAAATATAAATCAAAATGTTGTTTTATCATACTTGAATTCATGAATATTGAAGTCATGAAATTTATTTTTCCTTATTAAAAATAAAGAAACAGAAACACGAACATTATCGAACGAGTCCTGAACTGCGCCACCTTGCACGCCACATATAGCTGCAACGACGTTGTACTTTAAGTTATCTATAATATTGCTAAATTTTCATGCTATACATATATATACTCCCCTCCACATAACTAGTGTGACATTATATAATTTCAGACTGCATTGGTATTTAATTGATCATCCAACTAAAATGATGTAGAATGAACTCCATTACCAAAAGAAACTTAACTATACAACTACTCATAAACTCGATTAATAAGATATTATATGTTACAGAGATTAAAATAACAACTAATTATATTGCTATATAAATTTGTTATTTATTATATCCTTTGAAAATCTCTAAAATGGGCCAGTTTGCAAGTTTTTGTTTTATTGATGATTTGACAATGACATTACGTTCTTAGAAATGCAAATTTATGTATTTGGTGATTTTAGACCAAATAATTGTGGAAACTATTTGTGCACAAGTACTGAAATTTTGAACCAAATTTGAGAGTAGAAGTAAAACAAAAGACCAGTGGATATTGTAGGTATGAATGATGTAATTTTTTTCAAACACAAGCATTGAGAAAGGGGGTGCATGTGAATGGACATATTTGTCTTCGCTCACAATTATCCAGTCTCACTAGTACATATCATCCGATGGTCTCGATCGTACGCGTATGCAAATATATTCAACTTCATCTTACAATTTCTTTACTAGACTCCATGTTCGACACATATATATGAAAAGTGTGTCTTAAAGCAACGATGTGAAGAAAAAAACAAACACAATTACTACAATAAAGTAATTTATTACAAATGTCAACACGATTCATCCAGAGTTGGAGCGAATAAGGAAGGAAGAGTGAAGCTAGCCGTAATTCAAAAAGTATATAAAAAACAGTTGATATTGTGCAGTTTTTCTCTAATTCTCTCCTCCCATACTCCTGCAAGATAAACTTTTTTTCTGTGGGAAACAAATACAAAGTTTCAAAGACCGAAAATTGAGCCGAGAGCAAAGATGGAATCAGAAACGAACAATCTCCATCGTCGTCCTCATTTTCGAGGAAACAAAAAAACATCACCATCCCCATTTGCATCCTCAGTAGACAATGCACATGGCTCAAACAAAAAAAAAAATGTTGTGCTTGGGTGAAGGCTATCCTTGTTGAGAAGTTGGCGTATGGAGATGGGAAGGGAAGGGAAAGGGATGTGAAATGTTAGGTTGTTAGTTGGAATAGTGGGAGATCTTTAATTGCCAAATAAATGCCCCTCTACTCATTTTAGTCCAAGATTCCATTCCCTTGATCTTCAATGGGTGTCTTTTTGGTGGCGTTACTACAACTATAATGGCCCTTTGCCATGTTAGCTTTGGAATGTCATTTTTCAAATGAGAAAAGAAAAAAACTCGGAGTAGTATATAACATCAACATTAGACTGTATCAGACTGTTTTTTAGTACAACAAATGTAAGTGCATCTCAATTATTGAACTATGTTAGGTTGACTAGAGTTTATGGATTTACTAGACAAAAAATCTTAAAAGTTCAAGAACTAAAGGGTGTGTATTAACTATTTTATATATACTTTTTGAATTACGACTAACTTCACCCCTATTGTCTTCAAAATCGATCTGATCTAGTACCGAATCAAAGGCAAGCGGTCAATTTTGAGAGTAGGTCAATCGGCTATATATATACGTGTTATTATGTTTGCCAGGTGGTAGAGTGATTGAGTATCAGGGCTTCTTTTCTTTAATTTTAAGTACTATACCCTCCATCCTCCCATCGCGTCCCCTTTGTTTTCTGCAGGTCCAGCCTCCCATCAGGCCATCCCCTACGTTTTTTCTGCCATGCCGCCCCCTCTTCTTGTAGGTCTGGCCATGTCTAGGTTTCAAGTTTTTGAGCTTTCAATCGGTTTCGAGCTTTCCCTCTCACTCTCTCTGTCTTAGCGAGCTCGCCCTCTCATATTATAGACTCGACTTCGACACCAACAGATAACATGTGATTTTGAGCTTTCCCGTCCCTTTTACTTACTCTATCACCAAAAAGAATCAGCATAAACTAAATATACAAGGGAAAAAAAAAAGTCGGTTTCGACGTTAAACCAACATCGACTAATCGATGAACACCTGTAATTGTTTTGAGTTTACCATTTCAATATGATTTTAAAAAAATAAAACCTTGTTAAAATTTTGAATATTGTTCCATTACAAGTACTTGGTTATTGAACTTTATTCCAAATATTGAAATTCGGAAGGGTGATGAATGAAAAATTTAGGTTGAGCAGCAAATTAGTGTAGAATTTTCAATATTGTGTTTAATAAGTCTCAACTTTAAAAATTGTCTAATTAATTATTAAACTTTCAAATTTATATCTAATAGGTTCCTGGATTTGTAAAGTGTCTGATAGATTTTTTAAGTTTTAATTTTGTACCTAAAGGTCCCTACCCTATTAGATATTGGTTAACATTCACAAGCATATTAGATATAAGATTGAAATTCGAAGTTATATTAGAGAAAAAAAAATCAATTTTTGGTTTAATAAATCGTTGAATTAAAAAAAATGATGAATACATCTGGAACCTATTAGATACAATGTTGAAAGTTAAATGGCCTAATAGACATTTTTAAAATTTAGAGACGAATTGAATATAATCCTCAAGGTTTATATATACACACACACACAAATTAGCAATAATTTTATGTCATTAGTTCTTTTTCTCCTCTTGAAAGATAAATATAAAAATATTAAGGTTAAATTACAAGTTTAGTCCGTGACCTTTGTGTCTGATAGGTTACTAAACTTTAAATCTTGTTTAATAAATCTCTAGATCCTAATATATTCGATATTTTAAAAACTAATGGATGTATTAAATATAAAATTAAAATTTTTGTTCAATAAGGCCTTAAACTTTTAATTTCATGTCTAATAAGATCGTAGGTTAAAAAAAATGACAATTAGGTAAGTGATCTATCAAATACAAAATTAAAAGTTCAATGATATATTATACAAAAATTGAAAGTTTAGGAACTTATTACACATATTTTAAAATTTAATAATTTAATAGACACAAAATTGAAGATTTATGGATCTATTAGATACAAATTTAATTTAAAGTGCATGGGCTTATTAGCGGAAAAAAAACTCTTTTCTGAAAAGCCCAAGTTTACACCGAAGGACCCAAATTTTACTTTGTGAAGAATGGACAGGGCCCAATAGCATCACCCGGCCCACTTTGATATCCATTGAAACGCCATCGTTTTGAGTATTCAAATCGTTATCCGCTTGAATTCTCGTTCTTCGGCACTGCGACTTAGCAACTCCATTTCCATGTCCATGGCATTTACTTTCACTTTCCCTCCATTTCCCCTCACTCTCTCCCCTCGCCCCAATTTCCTGCTTCTCAGACCTCAATTTCGCCACCAGTATCTTCCCACCGTTCGAATTCTCCGTCCTTCACTTCCTTCCGCCATCGGACCGGACGGCAAGTTCTACCCCGACCCCGCCGACGACGACCCACCGGAAGCTCCAGAAGATGCTGGCCATGGAGTCTCGAAGTTTCAGCAGATATACCGCCAAGCAGCTCGTGCGCGGAAGCTTCAGGAGGAGGATTTCAAGAAGCATCAGTCTACTTATCTGTCGGCCATTGCTGACGTCGAGGACGCTCCGGAGAATGCGGATTATTTGAATTCGGAGAGCACTGGAGATGATTTGTTCGGTGAGATTGACAAAGCTATTGCTATGAAGCGCAAGGAGTTCGTGAAGCAGGGGCTTCTCAAGCCCAACCCGAAGAAAGAAAAGGCGGTTGAGAAAGATGATCTTGAGGGCGTCGATGAGTTGGAGACCGAGGAAGTCGCGGACTTGGAGGAGATTAACGAGCTTCGGGGGCTTACTGTGCTTTCGGAGGACGAGGTGGACGATGAGGAGGGAGATGGTTCTGGGAATTTGGACGACGATATAGGTGAATTAGGTGGTGAGGATCAACTGTCTTCTTTTAATTCTTTTGATGTAGATTTTGATAGCTACGGAAAAGTTAAGGCTAGAATTGTGGAGCCCAAGTTCAAAATGACTTTAGCCGAGCTTTTGGATGAAAGTAAGGTTGTTCCTGTTTCTGTTTTTGGTAATTTAGAGATAGAAATAACTGGTATTCAACATGACTCGAGGATGGTTAGCTCGGGTGACTTGTTTGTGTGCTGTGTTGGGAGAGAAACTGATGGACACTTGTTTTTAACCGAGGCTGATAAGAGAGGTGCAGTTGCTGTGGTGGCTAGCAAGGAGATAGACATTGAAGAAACTTTGGGCTGTAAAGCTTTGGTAATGGTGGAGGATACTAATTCCGTTCTTCCTGCACTGGCTGCTTCCTTTTACAAGAACCCATCGAAGAATATGGCCGTGATAGGAATAACTGGGACAGATGGTAAAACAAGCACGTCCTACTTGATAAAGGGAATGTATGAGGCAATGGGGTTGAGAACTGGGCTGTTAGGTTCAGTGGCCTATTATTTACATGGGGACAATAAGTTGGAGTCACCAAATATGACCCCAGATGCTATTTTGGTCCAAAATCTAATGGCAAAGATGCTTCATAATGGAACTGAAGCAGTTGTCATGGAGGTTTCGACTGATGAACTTGCTTGTGGAAGGTGTGATGAAGTTGATTTTGATATAGCGGTTTTCACAAATTTGACTAGGGACCATTTGGATTTTCATGGGTCTGAAGAGGAGTATAGGGACGCCAAAGCCAAGCTATTTAAAAGGATGGTGGACCCAGATCGACACCGGAAAGTTGTTAACATTGATGACCCCCATGCACCCTTCTTCATAGCTCAAGGAAACCCAGATGTGCCGGTTGTGACATTTGCAATGGAAAACAAAAATGCAGATGTCCATCCTCTGAAATATGAATTGTCACTATTTGAGACGCAGGTTTTGGTTCACACTCCCCAGGGCATATTGGAGATATCATCAGGGTTGCTTGGAAAGCATAATATATACAACATTCTTGCAGCTGTGGCAGTAGGGATTGCGGTTGGAGCACCATTGGAGGATATTGTTAGAGGTGTTGAGGAGGTTGATGCAGTTCCCGGGAGATTTGAGCTGATTGACGAGGAGCAGGCATTTGGTGTAATTGTCGATCATGCTCATACCCCAGATGCCCTGTCCCGATTGCTTGATTCTGTAAGGGACCTTGGGCCTAGGAGGATTATCACTGGTACAGTTCCTAGCTCCTATTTTGGCTTCACATACCTTGTGAGGAAATGTATCTGCTAATAATGCTAGCTTTCTCAACTTACAATTTACAAGAACCCACACCTTTTGTTTTCATTGCAAACAACTGTGTATTTTTGAACAATTTTCTGTTCTTTTTCATTAATTCAATGAAAAGTTCGTTTCTCATTAAAAAAAAAAAAAAAACACAATCGTCCTACATATAGTACCGAAATTTATTTGTTAAATTAATTTTCATTTTTGTTGCATCTGTTAAGCAGCTTGGTCTTATTCAGCTTTTATATATATATTATACATAAATCTGAAACGACTGAAATTAACATTTCCCATTGTTCTAGCTCTGAACTGTAATAGCCTCGAGTAACATTTGTGGAATATGTTTCTTATTTAACCAAAATTTGTTTATTTTATTTGTTTAGTTTTTGGATGCTGTGGTGAGCATGAAAGGGGGAAAAGACCCGTGATGGCAAAGATTGCTACCGATAAAAGTGATGTTACTATTCTGACTTCTGATAATCCAGGGAATGAAGATCCATGTATGTTAACTTTCTAGACAGATTATAGGATTTAACATGAATCACTTTTACATGCTTTGCTTGGAGAGATGCATGCTTATTGTATGTAGAACATCACTGCTCATGACTTCTTTCTGATATATCTGCATCTATATAAATGCTTGATGGTCCAATGCTGACATAAAAATATCATATTTATCAGTGGACATCTTGGATGATATGTTGGCTGGTATAGGCTGGACTATGCAGGAGTACTTGAAACATGGAGAAAACGATTACTATCCCCCTCTTTCGAATGGTCATAGGATTTTCCTGCATGATATTAGACGTGTGGCTGTACGTGCTGCTGTTGCAATGGGCGAGGAAGGTGATGTGGTTGTAAGTTGCTGCATCCCTCTTCCCTTTTGAGGTCTTATTTCCAAACCACATGAACTTTAGAGGATGACTTAAGAACATTCGGATAGGTGTTTTTGATAGAGTCAAAGATAGTTGCAGAATTCATACAGAATTTCAGAAAATTTTCTAATTGAACGCCAAAAACTTGAGTGTAGCGAGCCTGTTATGACTCTTTAATTTTTTTTTCTTTATTTTTTTGAAAGTGATGTATTGTTAACTCAAAAGATGAGGCAAAGAGGGAGGAAAAGGTAACCTCCCAACAAGCTAATAGGGTTGCAAAAACCTCTTGAATTCACTTGTATCTTAAAAAAAGAACAATTACAAAACTACTTCAAAAATTTACCGCACCTAGACACCCAAAAAAAATGGCTTTAGTGAAAGTCTCTTGTGCAGTAGTGGAAGATTCTTCGATGACACTTCAAATTAAGGATAAAATAAGGTATACGTAACTTAAGAATTACATGATTCTTTGCTGAAAGATTCTTCCCTTTATATTTAAAGGGGAGGGTGTACACGATGGCGTTTTACTTCAGGAAGAAAAAAAGGACCTAGAACTGTAATAATGGATAAAAGAAAATATGTGACTTGGTTGTGGGATGAAGATGAACATAACGGTTATCTTTCTAATTGCCCTCTAAACTGTGGGATTGACAAAAGAATGTAAACTAAAGAATTCAGTCTCCTTTTGTAATTTTTTAAATTTATGAGCATTATGCAATGTCATTTTTATATTTACTGTTTGTTGTAGGTGGTTGCTGGCAAGGGCCATGAAACATATCAAATTGAAGGTGATAAAAAAGATTTTTTTGATGACAGAGAAGAATGCAGAGAAGCATTACAATACGTTGATGAACTTCACCAAGCTGGAATAGACACAAGTGAATTTCCATGGCGGTAAGTTCAAATCACGTATGCATTGTGGAAAATTCCATCGCTGACCGATTGCTTCAGACTTAAATTAGCAGTAGTGATTAGCTATGTTTCATCGAATAATGAGTTATTTGTTTCCTGGGCTCATAAACTGCTTGCTACTAGTACTAACAAGCAACCCTCCATAATCTGTTTTATGTTTTTCGTCTCCCCAATACTAGGGAACATACACTTGACTGAAAAAGAATAGAAGTGTTTCTCAATCGTGGTCTGCCACAACCATTCAGGAACTCTAAAATGCAGACATTTAAGTCAGATACTTGTCATGTTGTTTCTAATTGTGTTCTTTTGCTTGTTCTCTATCCCGATACAGGTTGCCAGAGAGTCATTGATATAAGGTTGAAGAAAGGAATGGGAATTGCGGAAGCTAGCCACGGATCGAAAAATACTACTGGTGCAGTATTGAATTGCTATTACAAGTAGTATATTCCAGTGATTTATCTTCAAGAGGGGCATTTTGAGGACTGTTGGATTTGGTTGGTCAGATTGGGTGAATACTGTACTCCATGTCCTTGCAGTTGCGCCAGTCACTTCGATTGGATAAGCAGCAAGGTATGAACAATTCTGTCCAATCAAATTTATTTATTTATTTGTTTTAGATAAGAAACAATTTCATGATATGAAGTTACAACACAGAAATTCTATCCAATGAAACTTTTCCCATTAGATAATGGGGTCGAAATGATGTAAAGGAACAATTTAAGAAACAATTTCATGATAGGAGAGCATTTACCTTACGATACAACCAAGTATACTGTAGCTCCAAAAAATTGATGTAAAGGAAGTTCTTTATCTTGAAAATTTTGTTGATTTTCTTCTCCATGTGACCTGACCCATAAGAACGCTCTTATAAAGTTCATCCACAGTAGCTCCTTTCTTTTTTGAAAAGAACAACGTCCAGGAGGAAGGTTGGGACAATCCATATCTGGAGTTGACTGCTACATTGGTTTTACTGTTTGTGATTCTAGTATAGGAAAATTTTTGTAAGTTTTAGTAAAAGGAAGAAAAACAAGTAGAATTTATTTTTTTTGTTCGAGTACAAAGTAGAAGATTTGATAAATGATAAATAACCAAATAACATCTTGAAATTAGACACGAAATATTTTAGTCCTACGCTCTCAAATCTGTAAGGTAATTATCCAGCTGCAGAAAATAGCTTGAACAAAAATGACGTGGCAGATGTGATATGGACTGATGATGATTTATTCTGCCAAAACTAACTGCATGGTTGTGATTTGATTGCTAATTATTTTATAACTGTAGTGTCGGGCCATTCTTTGCATTATGCTCATGCCCATTTGGGTATTTCTTGCGGGTAATTTTGGATAGTAAAAATCCTCAATTTCTAAAATCGGTATGTTATTGTCAAACATACCTACATGTTCTAATGTTTGATCATTAAATACAAGTAATTTTAAAGAAAGACATGAGTGATTTTAGTTTACCTATCTAAATTACTCCCGCACATGTCGTAGAGGTTTCGCCCACCACAAAAAGTTTTCAACCCGGAGCTTGAATCTAGGATTTTAGGGGATAATTGGAACATCTCAGATTTTTACTGACTCATAATTTAAGAAGTGTAGGTCTGTATTTCCTTCATATTTGCTTAATCTTGTGCTTAACTAGATCATTTCATAGATGACACTTAATAACTTCAGCAATTGTTCCATTTTCAGAATTCAGATGGGTGCCCAAGTGGGAGATGGAAATGAAGAATCCGAATCACTGCTTGCAAGTCCAGTCCAGTCCATTATTGTCTGTGTTATACTTGTTTCTGTTGTTTAGGCAATGGCATGCTTTTGAAAATTGAATGTGTGATCGTGGGTAGTTTTGTAAATTTAGGAGGATGGATGCTTGCACTTGCACTTGCACCGACGTTTGCCATAAAACACATGGCTGGTCTGACGGCAGAGAACAACCCTGTCCTTCATGTCGAGCAATTTTGGGCAAGCTTTGCTTATTTTTCTTCTGGGGTCAATTTCTTAAATATCCTCCTAGTTTCCACTATTTGCCCAATTGGCCCCTCTTATTTTCTTAATTACACTACACTGCTTTATTATTGCAGGCTGGCCCTTCAATTTGTGTCTTCTTTTTCAAAAAAGAAAAAAAGAAAGAAAGAAATAAATAAAACTATATAGAGACGACTGTATCGAAAATTGAGGATGCTAATTGCAAGTAATCCACCCAACATTCTTCCTTAAGAAAATACTTTTGAAACTATTCATTTTTATTTTTGAAAAGTTGTACTATTTATATGAAGTATTTTATAGTTTAGCATATAGTTCAAACAAAATAAAATCTCAGAAAGCTATCACTATTATTGTTATTTTTAACCAAAAAATATGTAAGGTTTTGCCATAATGATGATGTTTCTAAATTTTTTTTAGATTTATTTATTAGAAATGGCTTCATATTTATACATATATAGTCTATTTATGTCGCATTTAGTTTTTCTTTTTTTTTTAACTTTTGTTGTAGTAAATTTTTTTTTTTTTAGAATTGGGAGTTGGAGCTTTGTTTCCCTATACACAGGGGCACTTACTAAACCATTATATATGAAAATTAAAGATCAAATATGGTTTTAAGAAAAAATTAAAGTATAAATTCTTTAATATTTTTGGTATTTAATCGTTATCCATCAATTTGTTCTTGCTTCATCGGTCAAAAATATATATATAATTTCTTGCTTCATCGGTCAAAAATATATATATAATTTCTTGCTTCATCCTCTCGCATAAAGAATTCCAATTTTAAATTTCTTTTATTATATATTATATTTTTCGAGTTGAGAATTGAACACCAGCCTCAATGATAATAAAAAAAAATGAGTTATGCAATGATTGATATTAGAGTAAAAAGGAAAAGTGTAAATGACAAAAAGAGTATTCCCATAATAAAAATGTTGAAACAATTGAGAAGTATAAGGAAGAACACTGATGGGCAGTGAAGTGCAATTATTAGGAAGTAGAGGCCCTCCTCTGCAAGATTGGGAATCCGATTAAGGATGATGATTATCGAGTAATTATGTCGTTAAAAAGGTTCCCGCGATTTCCAACGGTGGTTCGTACGGAAATCCCGTTTACTGAAAAGACCAACACCCAGTAATAGTCCCTAAACCCAAGCACACTGCACAAGCAAAGATTCATACACGCACATCAGCTTTGTCCTCATTTTCCCACAAAAAAAAAATGTCCGTTTCCCCAATATTTCCCTTTTCTTTAATCGGCCGGATCCATGGTATTCTTTTTTTAATGATATAAAACGTCTGCCCCCAAATTATTGATTGATAATAGTTGTTTTGGGATTCTACGTTTTCCCCCATTTTATATTATCTGATTCTGAGCTTTTAAGTTCGCTGTTTTTGGCGTAATCGCAGCACAGGGAACTGGGAAGCCACTGTTTCTTTCTTTTTCCTACTTTTTTTGGTTTTTCGAGATTTTGGGATGCTGAGGAAGAAGACCCATCACTGTTTTTGAAGCTTCTTTTTTTTTATTTTTTTTATTTTGCTGAGAAGATCAGAATCTATGGATTTTCAGAGGCATTTTCTTGGTGGGTTGGCCATTTTCGCTCTGCTCTTACTGCTGATTTGTTATCCCTGCCACGTGACGGCTGGGGATATTGTTCATCATGACGATTTAACTCCCAAAAAGCCTGGCTGTGAGAATGACTTCATTC
>NW_019104490.1:2966635-2994164 GCF_001995035.1 Momordica charantia
GAAGAGAGGAATGTAGTAAAAGAGAGATGTTATTTATGTTTTCAAAGCTGTCAAATTTTTATTAGTGGTTAGCAAAATTTTTATTAGTGGTATGAGTGTTGACTAGTAAACACATTTTTGTACATGTTCTGTGTAGACATATGATATGATCATTAGGTTCTTTCATCGTTCACTCTGGTAAGTTTGTATTGCTTCAACTGAGGTCTGTATTTAGTTTATGTGCTATAATTTGTGATTATTCTTTCTATTTGGTTCAATATATGTTTGTTTTAGATTGTGAGCTTTATAATAGGAGATACTCTTCCTGGAAAAGATGCAAAGGATGTCTTAAAGAAGATTGTCTGTTCTATAAGAACATGATTGTATAATTCTATTCTTATTTTTCTTCAAACTTTTAATTTTATATGTATATATAGTGTCATTAATCCTATGCCTGACCCTTGCTGCTGTTCTTTGTTGCCCATTTGCAAGCCGATGCTTGGCTGCAGGCGGACGTAAATACAATACAACTTTTTAATCGACTATATGCTAATTTATTTGAATGATCTTAACTGTTTTAGGTTAATGCAGCTTATTTTGTGCCTGAATTTGTTAGGTTAAAGTTCAAACTTGGGTTGATGGCATAGAAGCTAGTGAATTTGTCGGTGTTGGTGCTAGATTTGGCGCTACCATTGTGTCGAAGGAGAAAAATGCGAATCAAACACGCCTTGTTCTTGCAAATCCCCGTGATTGTTGCAGCAAGCCAAAGAACAAGGTTCTTCAATTTGAAATATAATGTACTTCCTCTAAGTGGCATGAATGTTGAAACTTTATGCATATTCATTTTAATTATATATGTAACTTCTGACTTGTTAGCTTTCTGGAGATATAATCATGGTCGATAGAGGTCACTGCAAATTTACGACAAAAGCAAATATTGCAGAAGCTGCAGGTGCTTCAGCTATACTCATAGTAAATAACCAGAAAGGTATGTGATGATAATTATTTGTGTTCTAAATGTACCAATGGTGAAGTTTTGGTGGATCGTGTTTAACAATATGGCTTGTGTAGTTTTTGTAAAATTTGCTTCAAATAATTTGACTCCTGTTTACTTCTGTATTTATCTCATTGCTCAAAATTTTGAAGAAAAAAAAGTTTTTTAAAATTTATTTTTGTTTTTGAAATTTGACTAAAGGAATGGTAAGGAATAAAGCATAATTTTTAAAAACAAAAAACTAAAAGCGAAATCATTATCAAACATAAGGGTATGATTTACAAAATAGGCAAACTACAAGGATGCCAAGAGATAGACAATTATATTGTAATGGTGCAAAATTATTTTATAAGCAGGAAAAATGTTGAAAAAGAGCATACTGTTTGTTGATGTAGTAGCTTCAGTAGTCAACATTTTTCATGTCTTCTAAACATGCTTCTGGATTTTTCAGAGCTCTACAAGATGGTCTGTGATCCCGATGAGACTGATCTAGATATACATATACCTGCTGTCATGCTCCCACAAGATGCTGGTACAAGCTTGGAGAAGATGCTTACAAGTAATTCATCAGGCAAGCTTTTCCTAACTTTCGCTGCTTTCATAGAATACTCTGATTTTCCAAACAATTGATTTTCATTCTTTGTACTTGGCATTTGAAATGAGCAAATCAATTTTTTGGACTCTGCAGTGTCTGTTCAGCTCTACTCTCCACTACGACCACCAGTCGACATAGCGGAGGTATTCTTATGGTTGATGGCTGTCGGTACGATCTTGTGCTCATCTTTTTGGTCGGCCTGGAGTGCTAGGGAAGCAGCTATTGAGCAGGACAAGCTGCTAAAGGTAACTGAATTGGCCCTCTGCCAACTGCAGCAATATTTTTCTTATTGTTCGCTGCAGTGGCATTCTTATGATGAATTACAATTGCTTGTAGGATGGTGCAGATGATATTCAAAATGGTGAAGACATGGGCAGCCCTGGTTTTGTATATATAAACATGGCATCAGCGGTCCTGTTTGTCGTCGTTGCTTCGTGCTTTTTGATTTTGCTTTACAAACTCATGTCATACTGGTTCATCGAGCTTTTGGTAGTCCTTTTCTGCATAGGAGGTGCAGAGGTATGATTCAAAGCTCTTAATTATTAGTTATATAATAATATCCTATCAGATCTTTATCTTACTAGTTTGATTGTATTTGCTTCATAATTCACACATCTTCTCCTCCAGTCCATTAATAGTGTAGCTCATTGGATCTACAGGGCTTGCAAACTTGTTTGGTCGCACTATTGTCAAGGTAAATTTGATTGTGCCCTTGCTGCATTTGACATTAAAAATTCTTTGCAGATTGAGTTAAGATGCTGATATCAAATGGCAGGTTCCCATAGGATAGTTAATAAATATTATATGATCAGGCCTTCTTTTTGGATGAAGGAAAAAAAAAAACAAACAAACAAACAATCAAAGTAGAAAGGTCCAAGTCTCCCAGCAAGAAGAGGATGATATCTTCTTAATTGGAAATCATTTTGTCATATATGATAGTCATTGCTACAATTGTCAAAGTTTATACTCCATACTAAATTAGTGATAATTATGTTTAAGATTGAGAGATGATGATAATCAAATTATTAGTTTGAGTTTATTTATTTATTATTATTATTTTTTTTTTGTGATTGTTACTGCCATATCTTTTGCTTTTGATCACCTATGGAACCATTGCTACTAAGGCTTTGTTTTGGGAAAAATGGAGCTAGAGAATAAGTACTTCTGATTCCGTAAATATGGATTTTAGTGATCTTTTACTTATGTTATTTATTTATGCCAATTGGATTTTTTTTATAAAGCTTCCTCGACTCTTGAGGGGATAATACTTTTCATGGTTATTTTAGTTCCTAAATTTTAAGATGGTATCTAATAGGTTGATGAACTTTAGGGAGTGTTTAGTAGGTTCCTAAAATTTGAATCTTATATCTAATATATCACTGACCTATTAGACATTTTTTAAAATTCACAGGCCTATTAGATACATAATTTATAAGTCAGAGTTCTCACATACACAAAATTCAATTCAAAATTCATAGACCTACTAGACACAATCCTAAAAATTTAAGAACTAAATTTGTAAGTTAACCTTCTATTGGAAGATTTCTTCTCTTAAAAAACCAATATAAGCTATTGAAGTAGAATGTCCAAAATATGACTATTATAAATGGTCGGAGCTTGATGAAGGCTTGATAATATTTCCTGCATAGTGTAAAGCAGTGAAATGCTAATATATGCATATGGTAATGCAGATGCTTTAAGCATATTGGAGAATCATACATCAAATTGCCTTTCTTTGGAGCTGTGTCATACCTCACTATGGCTGTTTCTCCCTTCTGCATAGCATTTGCTGTTGTTTGGGCAGTTTATCGAGATGTGTCGTTTGCTTGGATCGGTCAAGACATACTTGTAAGGAAATGGTGTCAGAAAGAGGCCTGTTCTCAGTTATATGAAAATTTTGAAGACCACAATTTTACTGCCTAGTAATGGAATCAGCTAACTTCTTGTTTTAATTTTATTTGTTAATCAGGGAATTGCACTGATAATTACGGTTCTTCAAATAGTCCGTATACCAAATCTCAAGGTAGCAAGTTTTAACTCTGTTCTACGTTTATGTATGTGAAGAACATGATGATATTTGTCTTGCAGTTGATTCTTCATTAAATGCTTTCTTTAGAAGACGTTTTTGGGTAGTTCCAGGGGCCTTCTTATCAAAATTCTGTCTCGAGATTGCTCGAATGCATTTTATGAAGAAAGCTTTTGAAAATAACATTTGATGACATCAGATGATGAAAATATCTCAAGACCGCTTTCATTTGATCCCAGCATCTGCAATATTGAACTAATTGAACTTTTTAGAAGTGTCCAATCCTAACAACTAAGAACTCGTCTGATAGCGCTTTTGTTCTTGTTTTTCTATCTTCAACATTTTTCTATTAACTGACTCTGATTACAATTCCAGGATCAATAGTTGAAATGTTTTCACATTTGGTAATATTCCTTTTCTCACTTGATTGGATTTGAGTGTTTGCAAGGTTGGAACAGTGCTTCTCAGTTGTGCCTTCCTCTATGATATCTTTTGGGTGTTTGTTTCTAAGAAGTTGTTCAATGAAAGTGTGATGATCGTGGTAAGTAGTGAGAGTACCATTATGACTGACATTGTCATAGACTAGAAGATGATCAGCTCTCAATTACTTGACTGAGTTGCTATGAAAAATCCTTTAACAGGTGGCTCGTGGTGATAAAAGCGGAGAGGATGGCATCCCGATGCTGCTAAAGATCCCACGCATGTTCGATCCATGGGGTGGTTATAGCATTATTGGGTTCGGTGACATCCTTTTACCGGGACTCGTAGTAGCGTTTTCGCTCAGGTATAAACTTTGTATTTTGTATTTTGCTTATATGTCAAAAATCCTTAACTATACTATTTAGTTTCTAAACTTTGGGTACTCTATCTTTACCGTTGATAACATTAGCAAAATGCTAATGTGAAATGTTTATTGAATAAATTTTGGCTGAATCGACTTGATGTGGTTGCTTGTGATAGAAACTAAATAAAAGCATAATCTGAAATTTTTTGAAAGTTTAGATGACTAAATAGACATAGTATTCAAAGTTAATGTACTAAATTTATAATCTTGCCATAATTTATGTTCTTCCAATGTTTTGTGAGAGACTATCCGTTAAAAGTTCATTGGTCCATCTCCATACTCCATAATTATTGTCACTGAAAACCTCCATGTGACCAATGCTTCGAATATCCTTACAGGTATGATTGGTTGGCGAATAAGAGCTTCCGGGTCGGATACTTCTTACCAGCAATGCTTGCTTATGGATCAGGTAATGAAGTAATATGTTTCTTAATGATGTTTATAGTAAGGATATCATTAAAGTATATGCTTAAAAAGTTGACCACAAAGCTGTTCTTTAGCTCCCTGATTTTTTGAGTTTGTGATGTTTGGTTCATGTTTTGAGAGGTTTGTTGAAACTTTTGTCAGGTCTTCTAATTACCTATGTGGCTTTGAACCTGATGGACGGCCATGGCCAGCCCGCACTACTTTACATCGTCCCGTTCACTCTCGGTAAATTACCTACTCTCATGTCCAACACCACCAGTAACCATTAAGAACTACATTATTCACTAACTTGAAACAAACCAACAACTTGAGTTCATCAAAACAAAGTTCGACTTCACACACGAATAAATCTAAAGTTACGAATACTCCACACCGAAACACGGTAGGCCCCACATGACCGGTAGTTCACATCTTCATGTAGGAACCCTTTTGACATTGGGGAAGAAGAGAGGAGATTTGGGGATTCTTTGGACAAAAGGAGAACCAGAAAGGGCCTGCCCTCATGCCCATCTTCTCATCAATGATGGTTAAAAAGAAGAAAAATGAGGCACTCCCCATGTATTATGTTGTAGTGTTTATAGCATTATATATATATAGTGATTAAGGAAGCCAGCCTGTCTAGAGCAAGCAAGAGCTGGTGGTGAAAGGTCAGTTGCCTTAATTCAAATAGGGTTTTATAGTTAGTTATTCATAAGAATACGTTAATGTTGTAAACAATGAAGATTATGAGTCTTTTTTAGATTACTTGTGGCTAAATCTCCATGACTTGCTATGATGCCAACTTGGCTTTAAACTTTGATATATTCTTTAATTGGATGATTTGACAGTATTGTATACACCGTGTTTGTGTACATCGTCTTTTTCTTTTTGCAATGTTTCCTAAACGTTTAATTTGCACGTTGATGACATGAAATTGAACTATACGATCTTGTTTCTAAGTATCTATGAGGTGTTTTGACCGTCGTTAGGTTTATGTAACTCGGGGTAATTAGGAAACTTGAGTCTATATTTATCACTATGTTTGCTTATCTCCAAGTTACTAGTTTACCAATTCCACGAGCTCGCTAGAGCTACATAAATAGGTTACATTAAACTATACTTATAAAACTAACTTATACTATATACTTATCTTCATATCATAAACCTCCAAACTAAGCACAATGTATACAAAATTCAGTTGAGTTTATAATAGTTTCATGCATATTAAAATTTCAAGTCAGTTTGAAAATTACCCCATTCCCCATTTTTTTCAAACCGACTGTTCTCGGATGATCAATGCTAACCCTATTAGCGATGTCCATTCTCCACCAAAAAAAAAAAATGCATGCACCAAGTAAAACATCAAAATTAATCGATTAATTAAGATATTTTTTGATAAGTTAAAAAATTTTAGAGAAAAATACACTTTATCCTTAAGATTTGGGGTAGATGTCTATTTCCTTACACTTTTAAAATTGATACTTTTAGTCACTGAAATTTGGAGTAGGTGTCTATTTAGTATTTGAAATTTCAAAAGTGACACTTTTAGTGAGGTCTGTAAGCTATTTTGATTATTGACTGACTAATATTAAAATGATGTGCATTTACTTTATTTTGCTGATTTGGCCAAATATATTAGTTTAATAAATTTTTTTTAATGATTGGACTTCTCTTTCTCTTTTTAAATTATCTTCATTATTTCACCTTCTTCTTCCTCCCCTCCCACGGAGATTGTGTTTTGCTGACTTGGCCAAATATATTAATTTAAAATATTATATAATTTATATTGTCCAAATCATCAATTTACATTGTTGTTAAAGGGTTGCATGTGAATGATGTTGGCACAATCCCATATGGCAGTGAGGCATCCAATGGGTCTGAGTTGTCAGACACTCCTCTCCTCACTTTCTTTCTTCTTTTCTTTTTAATAATTAAAGGAAAAAAAAAAAGAGAATAAGAAAAATGGGCCCACATGGCCATTTCCAAAAGTAAAATAGGGACATTTTGAATAGAAAAAATGGAAGGGAATTCTTTTTGGTGAGCCATTGATGGTCCCATTCACCCTTTTCGTGGCTAACTTCTTCATTAGGGGCACATGGAGGAGGAGCTATTTCTATCTTTTTGGTTGGGACTTTCTTTTTCTTTTTTTTTTTATTAGTGTTTTGTAAGGTTTAAATTTTATATTAAGTTATACACGTAGCTAGGTCTTTAAACTTTTGATTTTATATCTAATAGGTTTTTTTGTCAATTATATATTTTTTAAATTCACGAATTTTTATTAGACAGGAATTAAAAGTTTAGAGCTCTTTGGTAATTTCTTGTTTCTAATTTTGTTAAGAGATCTACGTCATTTGATAACTATTTATGTTTATTGTTTCTCTTATTTTATTTATTATTTTTTTTGAAACATTCTCAAAAACTATATAGAAATTTTGGAAACAACGAAAAACAAGTTTTATGTTTCTTCTCATTTCCAATTTATTCCAAAACATAAATAAAAATATAGTTTTATCATTGTTGAATTCATAGGTATTGGAGACAGGCAATTCTATATTTCTTCATTAAAAAAAACAAACGGAAACAAGAATTAGAAACGTTACCAAACGGGCCCTAGCTTAGTTTTCTAATATAAAGTTATGAACTTATTAGATATTAGAGACCTACTAGCCATGACTTTGAAAAGATCTATCAGACAATTTTTAAAATTCCTAGAGTTATTGGACACAATCTTGAAAGTTAAAGAGCTATATTTGTAATTTAATCTAAATTTCATTTTGGTCTACCTAATTCAAACAAAGCTTAGTGAATAAAACATCTATTACTTTCACTGAAGTTAAAGGTTTGATTCTCCCTACCACGTTTGTCAAATTAAAAAATACACACTTTTTGGTATAAATTTATTTTAGTCCAAACTTTTAATATTTTGCTACATTTTGATCATAGAAAGTCGAATTTTAGTTATTGAACTTACAAAATTAACCATTTTTGTTTTGGCTATTATTTCGTCACACCATTGTTTATTGTCTGGAAAGTGCGACTTTTGTCAAAAACAAGGTAAAGATCAAAATACCTATTTTTCTAAAATTCATGGACCAAAAAATGGAGTAAATGCGTTGAGAGCCAAAACAAGATTTAAACCTACTAGAGTTTTTTGTTTTTTTTTTTTTTTTTGAGAATTAAACCTACTAGAGTTATACATTATTCGTCACTTTTATTTTTAATATTTTAAATTTTGCAATACATTTCTCAAATCCAAAAGAAAAATTCAATTAAAATTTATACTAAAACAATAAACTCAATTATGTATTATCATAAGATCCTTCATATCTCACCATGATAATTATTTTTGTTTTTGATTTTATGTTTTTAAAAATTAAACTTATTTATTTTTATTTTTTAATACAACAAATGGGGTAGGATTCGAACTCACAACTCCATGGTTAAAAATTAAGTTGGTTAACAAAACTTTTCATTTACGTATTTCTTTATTTTTACTATCTACTTTTTAAAACGTTTTCAAAATATAAGTCAAATTTTAAAAATCGAAATAAAAGGTAGTTTTCAAAAACTTACTTTTGTTTTTGAAATTTGAATATGAATGCAAATGTATTTTTTAAAAATGTGAAAATATACTAAGAAAATGGTAAGCAACCAATAAATTTCAAAAACAGAAAACTAAAGAATAGAATGGTTGAGGAGACCTTAATATCACCATGATATTATTCAATTGTTTTTTTTTACTTTTTGAAAACAAATTCAGCTTAAAAAGACAAAAAAATTAAATGAAACCAACCAATATTTGGTCATGATAATATGAACATCTTCCTCCCTTATTAAGTTTCATTGAAAATTGCAAACGCCAACATAACTCGTATAAAGTGACCTTCTCCCAGGTTATAAATTTAAATTTCTACTCTCAATCAAGTAAAAAAATCTTAACTGAAAATTTGTCTGAATTTTCTTTTTAATGTTCAATAAAGAGTCATAATCAAATTAATATGATATTTTCTTCAAAAAAAAAAAAAAGGAAAATTTTTTAATAAAATGACACTAAGTAGGTTGTTTTGTCAATGGAATGCGCAAAATACTTTTTAAATAAACATTTCTTACGTCATTAAATCGGTGCAATGTGTTAATAATTTGACACCATATGTTTTATAATTAAATTCTATCCAATAGTTATTGAAAACATGATAAAGAGCCTAATTCAATCATTATGGAAATTATTAAGTGACTGTTGTCATTTTTGGCATTTTTTGTAAATGCTATATTTAAATAGTTATACAATGGTTTTTCTAATTTTCAATTGGTCACTTTGGAAGAACTTTTCTTTATTTTTTTAACAAAATATTAAACAATTATTTTATATCACTTTTTATAGAGAAAAAATAAATGCAAAGACCACTTCAAAATGGATAGAACTTAGAATTACATCTTCGAAATTTTTAATTTGATTAATCATTCCTCCAAAATTTATGGAGTCGTAATTAATATATGTTGTTATATATAGTGTATAAACTTTAAATATTATTTTAATTTTTGTACTTCCGACTCGAGTTTATTTTAATTTATGTACTGTCAACTTTTGTTTATTTTAGTTCTTATACTTTCAAACGTTCGTTTTGGTGTATGTACTTTTAAAAAGTAACCATTTCGATCATTGTTTTCAAAATTTTAACACAATTTTTATATATTATGAAAATCTTTACTACAAATTTATGACTACATTTTAAAAAATTAGTAAGTGAAGTATCGTGCTAAAGTTCTGATTGAAATAAATGAGATAAAAATGTAAATGGAAAAAAACTAAAATTGTCACTTTCTAAAAATACAGGCACCAAAACGATTGTTTCTAATGTACAAGAATTAACGTAGACAAAAATACTGAAAGTATAAGATCCAAAATTGATGCTTTGAACGTATAATAATTAAAATGAACAAAAGTGGAAAATACATGGTCCAAAATAGTATTTAAAATTAGTTTTTATTATATCGTGGTTAACCTCGAGGGAAGGAAAACATGTAAATTACCATTAAACTATGCTTATGTTGGTCTTATTTAACTAAATAAAAGTGATTTAGTTTGGATTATTATATATATTTTTTAAAATTTGTGTTAAAATATAGTTCTTTTCTTTGGTCATTGCTTCAGGAGGTCTCACTAGAACCATCTACAAGTCTACAAAGTAAAACCAATCTATCAAATCGAACACTTCATGTTTGATGTTGGCTTGAAAAGGTTATTGCAACTTTATAATAAAAATATACATATATTTCTTTTTGTTACAAATGATGATCTTGTTAGAAGTTTTTCTTTTTTCCCTTCTTTTTCTTTTTTTTTTTTTTAATTTTTTGATTGCCTATCAAATAATTATTTACTACGATGTACTATTTTTTTAGTTCAACAATCGTAGAAGTAGAAATAAAACCATCAATATCATCTACTGAGCTATGCTACATTTTATAGATCTTATTTGATTAACTCGAAGTTATAAAGTCTAACTATGTTTAGTATTTGATGGACTAATTCTACAAACTACATAAAATTATACATGATTATTTTTTTAACATCCTAACTTTTTCAAATCATTAATTTTATGACTCTTCTTTTGATACTAAATGAAAACAACTTATTCTGATGTATAATTTAAATAAATAGATAAACTCAAGCTTGAAAAATATGTGAGCTTGATTTCAATTTGTTTTCGATAATTCTAAAAGTACTCTTGTGGTCCTTAATTATAGTTTGATTCAATATTTTAAGTAGTCTCTTCCATCATTAAATGTTGATTGACGTTTGTGTGTTACGTTTTCTTAGACATTGCACATAGAAGTATTGATTTTACAATTTTCTATCTAGTCATATCTTTGAAATCTATAACTTAAACTTAGTTCAATTGGTTAAGTATATTTTATCAACTAAAAGATAAGGAGGTTCGAATCATTGCCCTCATATATAGTTAAAATTTTGAAAAAAAAAAGAAAAAAACATTTCAAATCTATAAATGAAAATGTTAGGTTTACATTGATGATAAGCATAATTTTTAAGCCTTTCAAACAAGTTACTAGCTCCTTACACCATTTAACCTATACTTGGTTGGTAATACAAACCATAATTCAAAAGTCAAAATGTACGTTACTATAATTATTATTTTTTAACAGAAAACATATAGATTAAATAAATATCTAATTAAAATATATATTTTTTCTCTAAAAGAAAAAAAGAAAAATGCAACAAAAGAGTCATTAAACAAGAACAGAGTTTAAAAGGGATAGAATCCCTGATTCTTGATATTTCAACATTGTTGAACTAATAAAAAGTATATAAATAGGATATGCAATCTAATATATATTTCATTATTTTGCTAAATGCCCCTCAAGGAGTTCCATTATTTGTCTCGTGGCCACATGAAGTGGGGACCCGACGTCCAAACGTGCGGGGGTCGCAACGGTAACAAAACGGCCAGTTGATCTCAGCCACTCGTTTTGGTTTTGTTTGTTTCCGCTTTGCATCTCTTCTGTGGCTCTGATTTTCGTACCGTTTTAAAGCTAAAATCCAGTTGCTTTTGCTCTGCTCTAAAAGCTGTAATCCATCACTTTGCTTTTTCAAAATTACCGTTTTATCCCCCACCCCCCATTTTTAGAATCATTTATCCAAACCCAACAACCTTCACCTTTTTTTTTTTCCTTCCCAATTTTCTTTTTCTATTATTTGTTCGTTTGTGGATCCATTAATCATGTGATCGTTACATTACAACCATTTTGATTTGATTTGATTTTTTAACAAAAGATAATAATTTCCTGCCCCTTTTGGTTTAAACAAATAAGTAATTTTTTATGTCCATTCCCTTCTTTTTCTTCTCTTTAAAAAATATAATCAATTAAAGGATATCCTTAACCACACAAAAATTCCTAAATATAACTACAAATTAAAGAATAGGTTGAAAGTAGGTGTAAGTTGAAACTCGAATGTTAAGAGTATTGATAAATTTGTTGTAACCTATTCGCTTAAGCTTTTGGATTCAATGATAAACTAACATGATATCATAACAGAAAGTCTTGTATACAAGCTCACGTAATATATTTCCTTTTAGGACCATCTGCAAATTAATTTATTTTGCTAGTTTTAGGTAGGGACAAACATTGTTAGGCAAGAACAAAGATGGTAACACCCCTAAACGTGACCCCTATGTTGGCAAAATCAAAACATCAACCTCTCATGAGTTTAAACCTGACCAAATATTTAAGCTTGATTAATTTAATTATAAAATTTTGAAATGAGATTATGGTATGATTAATTTTGGAATAAGTTATTTATTATTATCTTTCTAATTCCCTCACTTTGGGGTCGCGTTTTTCGTGAAGATTTGGTGGTTGAATCATAATCCCTCAACTAACTAATTAGAAAATAAATAAAAACAAAAAGAAAAAGAAATTGAATTTCAAAGTAAAAGAAAACCGATATCATCTTAGGGATGAATAAACCACACTCAACCCAAAAGCTTAAGCTAATGGGTTGGGTAAATCTAATTCATTTATATTTACCACCCATAACTTTTTTTATTATTTATTTTAAAATTTTACGGCTTCTTTGTCCATTTATACTATTAATATTTTATTTTTGCTAATTTTTGTTAGGACATGACTTTATTATAAAATATTGCAAACTTCTATTTAATTTAATTTTGTTGTTAAAAATAGTATCAATTATGTTACTAAAATATAATTAGTTAGTACTAAACAATATAATAAACATTTAATAATATTTTATATTATCAATAATTGTTCAATAAAAACTATATTAATATTGTCTTAGTTGATATAATTTTATTTTAATTATTAATTATTTGTTATACTAAATAAATTATTAAAACAGAAAACAAATAACTAAAAACAAATTAAAATATTTTATTGTTTTAATTAAAAAATAATATGAGTACACTATTTAGTAATGAAAATAATAGTAATAATAATAAGAAACAAGTATTACACGTGTTAAGAGGTTAAAGTAACAACAATAGTAGATTTCTTTATTCCGATTTCAAAATAATTTTTTTTCTTTTTTTATATTTTGATTGATTTCACGATTTTAATTTTAATTTTTAATAAGTAAACCTTAATGTTAAGAAAGAGATTAGGTGATTCTAATTAGAGTTAAAAAAAAAAAAAGGGAAATTGAGAGAGACAAAATATGATGCAGAACAAAAAGATGACACTCTGGAGTATCCCTGTTGAGGATAAGAACAGCAAAGACAGACCAACCCAGAACCTGTCAAATCCCATACCCTTTTTCTAGAAAGATCCTCGAAATAACCACAATGCCCCTCTCTAAATTATATGTTTTATCTTAACATTATTTTAATCCTATTGCTAACTTTATCTTATTAAAGCTTAAATTAACCCTTTTTTTTAGTTTACATACTTTAATAATTTGATTCTTGTGCACCTCTTGAATTTTCCATCATGACCCTTATCCTTTCTTTAATTAAATATAAGGTTTCAATAAGTTTTTTCTTTTTAAATATTGCAGTTATTTTTGGGTATGGGAATTTGAACTTTTAAAATTTGAAAATGAAGTTGGTTGAGTTATGTTCCTGTTATTTATCATTCTTTTATCATAGATTTTAGAATGGATAACAAAACTTTATGTTCTAACTTTAATTTTTAAATGAATAATCTATCCGTTTTAAATTTTTTTAAAAAATAAAATTATAGAGAAAATGTTGAAATTTTAAATTCTTTTAAAAAACCACGTTTAATTATCTGAAAATGTGGTAGACGGACTATATAATTTGATATTTTGTTGTTCAATCAAAAGATGAAATGAGAATTTGAGTCCTAACATTTGCATAAGAAGTTACTAACCATTTATATAATTGAATTATATTCAAATTGGTAGGAAAAGAAATGAAAATATCTTTTAACCTTGTGATCAAGTACTAATAACTATATTGTAGGTTAAAAAGTTTCATTCTCACGCCATATTTATACTTTAATAGTATTACATATATTTTTTTAAAAAATCTTTAAAATTAGAAAGGACAAAATTCAAATAAAATACGTGATTTAAATTTTCATAGAAACTATAGCCTAACAAAAAAGAAAAAAAAGTAAAGAAAAGTAACACTCCAAACCCATAATTATTTCACTTTGGGAAAAGAGACCCATTTTGGTCTATAAAAATACCCCATCTGCCAACACGAAAGCCATTGAGTAAAGAACAAAAAAAAGGGAGAGGAGAGAGAAAACTGGTTCTAGAGAGAGAAAGAAGAGTTCAGTGAAGAAGAAGGAAGAAAAAAATGGAGGGTAAGGAAGAGGATGTGAAACTGGGAGCGAACAAGTACTCGGAGAGGCAGCCGATCGGGACGTCGGCGCAGACGGACAAGGACTACAAGGAGCTGCCGCCGGCGCCGCTGTTCGAGCCAGGCGAGCTGACGTCATGGTCGTTTTACAGAGCCGGAATCGCGGAGTTCGTGGCGACATTCTTGTTCCTGTACATCACCATTCTGACGGTGATGGGCGTAAGCCGAGCCCCCACCAAGTGCTCCACCGTCGGCATTCAGGGCATCGCTTGGGCCTTCGGCGGCATGATCTTCGCCCTAGTCTACTGCACCGCCGGCATCTCCGGTAGTTTTTCATTTTCTCGTTCTAATGGAGTTCTCTTAGATCTGTGCGGATGGGAGTAATGTTTTTAGTTAGTATATAACGATTTAGTTGCTATAGTTTAAAATTTGTGACGATAACTTTTAACTGAAAACAAAATGGTTATGAATCGTTATCTTAGTTAGTTTTTACTGTGAAAAATTCTATTAAATTTGAGCATAGTTTTCTAGGTTAAGATTTATATATTTTCCACCAAAACTTGAGAAGTTGGAATTTCCTCCTCCCATATTGAACTAAGAAAGTTCTGTTGAGTATCAAGAATTTATGACAAATTTAAAGAGGAAATGAAATTTCTAGGACTCCGTTTGAAGCAATTTCATTGTGTTTTGTTTGTGTGTGTTTTCAGGTGGGCACATTAACCCGGCGGTGACGTTCGGGCTGTTCTTGGCGAGAAAGCTGTCTCTGACGAGAGCCATTTTCTACATCATTATGCAGTGCCTAGGCGCCATCTGCGGCGCCGGCGTGGTGAAGGGCTTCGAGAAGTCGATCTACGAGCAGAAGTTCGGCGGCGCCAACGTCGTCAACCCCGGCTACACCAAGGGCGACGGCCTCGGCGCCGAGATCGTCGGCACCTTCGTTCTCGTCTACACCGTCTTCTCTGCCACTGACGCCAAGAGAAACGCCAGAGATTCTCACGTCCCTGTAAGAAACCAACCCTCAATTTTCTTCTCAAAAAAAGGGGCAAATCAAATAAGATCAAATCAAATAGTAATCTAGGGTTTTTTAATTTCAAAATTGATTTTGAACTTTTTTGGTTGAATATAATGTTGCAGATTTTGGCTCCTCTTCCCATCGGTTTCGCGGTGTTCTTGGTTCATTTGGCCACCATCCCCATCACCGGCACCGGAATTAACCCGGCGCGGAGTCTCGGAGCCGCCATTATCTACAACCGGCAGCACGCTTGGGATGACCATGTGAGTATACAATTGAGCTAAAATTACTACTTTAGCCCCTATAGTATTTGAAACTTGTTTCAATTTTCGTGGTTAAATATTTCAAAATGTCACCCTGTTCTTTTAGTTCAACGTCTGGCGTGGAGTTTCGAGAATCTCTTATATATGCTTTATTAATTTTTTACCCTCTTGTGATGGTCTTAGATAATAGAGTATATAAAAAGTAATTAAGATCTTGAGATCTCCTCTCTAATCTATGTGGAAATTTTCAAATTTGAAAGATCGGATAAAAGAAATGTTAGATTTACGATAAATCGCCAATCAACCCGAAAGCTTAGCTTTAAAGACTTTTGAGTTGTGGTAAATTTCATTTGAATTGGCCAAAATATTAACCATTGTTGGTTAATTAGAGGGTCGAATCCCCTCTACTTTTGTTGATAAACTAAAAAGAGAGTAGATGTTATGCTATGGTTTTATTGATTTTTTTACCCTTTTTGTGATGATCTTAGATTAAAAAGAAGTAAATAAAAAGGAATTAAGATTTTGAGGTCTTCTCTAATCTGTGTGTAAATTTTCGAAAAGAAATATTAGAAGGGAATGTTAAATCACCCATTAATCTTAACATGTAAAACTTTACCTCTGGAAATGGATTATATTCTTGTGGGATGAATGGCTGGTCTGGTTTTGATGAAGGGTTGAGATTTAATGAACAAAATTTTGATGGGTTGTTATATGGTACTACTGTTTGCAGTGGATTTTCTGGGTGGGACCCTTCATTGGGGCTGCTCTTGCTGCTATTTACCACCAGATCATCATCAGAGCCATTCCATTCAAGGCCAGAGCTTGAAGAAGAGCTTCATTTCATCATCATCATCTTCACTCGTCTTATCTTTAGCTCTCTTTTGGTTTTTTTTTTTTTTTTTGTAATCTTTAATTTCTTGTTTATTTGGTCGTTGAAGAGAGAGATGGATTTGTGTGTAAATTAAGTTATTATCAATGTGCCAGTGGTGTAATTTTGAAGTTTGTAATGGAGAATTATTCTTTTTGTGGATCATCATTGTCTCCAGAACTTTTCATAGTTTCATTTGTGCATGTCACGTGGGATCTCAATCATATATCTTGGCTTTTTGTTATGCATGCTTTTCAGTGTTTACTATTATAAAAATGGACTTAGCTGTAGTTTAAACGTCTATCATTCCAATTTAGTTTTAAATTTATGGTTTAAGATGTTTACTTTCGTTTTTGTGAGAAAGCTTTAAAATTTGTATCACTTGGCCAAATCTCATAAATCTACACCAATTGAAATTAAATCCAAACCCAATAACTGAATTGATATTAAATTCAAATAATAAAACTCAAAATTGATAATTCAGGCTTGTTTTACAACTATCTTATCCTGGTTTTTTTTTCTTGAAAACTAAAGTTTTATTTCCACTTTTGATGAATGTGCTTATTTCGTTATCTAGCTTTTAAGAACATTTTCTTCGTGATAAGACCCAGAATTGATAATTTAGCCTCGTTTCACAATTATCTTATTTTAAAATTTCTATATATATAGTTTGTTTCTTTGTTTGGTTATCTACATTCTGAAAATATTCTTAAAATCTAAACCAAATTCTTAACAACTAAAAGAGAGGTAGTTTACGAAAAAGTACTCGGTTTTTAAACTTGCCTAAAAATTCAAGCATGTGAATAATAACATTAATAAAGAAATTGTGAAGAAACAATATAAATACCCAAAATCTTAAATCCATCGACTTATGAAAAACCGAATTAAAAAAGAACCGGAAGTTGTAAATTTGCAATAATTGTTTTATTTAGTGATAGCATAACATCTTTTAAAAGAATCCTCACTTTGTGAGATTCTTTTCTTCAATTTTACAGCAACTTTTAACTATGATTAAATACAATTAACAAAAAACTTACAATTTCTACAAACAAATTTAACAATAACAATACTGTAATTACTAGACGGCCATATTCCGCCGCCTGCAGCAACCTCAAGCTGCTGCCACCGACACTGCCGCCGTCTCCGCCGCCGTCTTGCTGATCTTCTCCACTACATGGCTCAATTCTCTCGGATGCAAATAAACCTTGAGTCCATATTTCATGAACAACGTCAACGACATCTTCTGCTCCACACGGTGGCCGGCCGCTACCGTCAGCCGGTGCCGGAGCAACACCGCCGCCGCAATGGACTTCATTTGCAAGTAAGCCAAATCTTTTCCCAAACATATCCTCGGGCCAGCGTTAAAGGCGGCAAATTTATAAGCATCTTGAAGCTCGAATTTTTTGCCATTCGAATCCAACCATCTCTCCGGCTTGAATTCTAAGCAATCTTCTCCCCAAATGAATTTCATCCGCCCGATGGAGTATATAGAATATGTAATCGATGAACCCGCCGGAACGAAAGCTCCGGTGGGCAAAACGTCGTCGTTTACCACGTGTTTGGAATCTTCCGGCACCGACGGGTACAGCCGGAGGGTTTCCGACAGGGCGGCTTTCAGGTAAATTAATCGGTCGATTTCTTCAAATCCCAGTGGCTCGTTGACCCACGTGGATATCTTGCTGCCACGTGTCTCCATCAGGACGGTGCAGATTTCGGCGAGAATTTTCTCTTCAACTCTTGGGTTTTGGGTGACCAGGTAGAAGAACCAGCTCAGCGCCACGGATGACGTGTCCCGTCCAGCTAGGATGAAGTTGAGTGCCACGTGTTGGAGGAACGCGTCTGAGTAGGATTCCTTCTTCTTCATGAATCTCGACAGCAAGTCGTCGTGTGCGTGTGGGGTCCCACTTCCATCTTGGTGCTGACTGGATAGTTCGAGCTTACGTGTCTTGATGATGTTGGTTAAGTATTGATCCGTGTGCTGGAGGCTGTGGCTCAATGTCACCTCCATCCCGAGCCGGAGCCATTTCTTCATCTTCCATATAAATTTGGGCAAAATAAACCGGGACAACGTGGCTTCGGTGGCTCGATCGAACGCCCGAGCAAAGTCATTGTCGGGCAATTCAGGAGCCAGAGTTTGCGGGTCCTTACCGAATGTCAACCCGCAAATGTTGTCGAACGTAAGCCGAAGCAAGAGGTCTTGGAGATCGACCGACTCAGCTCGACGCTGGGCCGAATCGAGAATCGGGCAAAACCGGGACTCGATGGCTCGGCTGACCCAACGAGCCATGGCTTGGCGGAGAGTCCTGGTGGTGAATTCCAGCGCGGCAGTCTTACGCTGGAAGAGCCACGTGTCGCCATCGGAGTTGAAGATTCCGTCACCGAGCAGATCGTGGAACACGGCCTGCCAATTGGGGCCTTTGGGGTAATTCTCGAACCGGGTCTTGAGAACATGCTCCAAGTTCTTCGGGTCGCACGTGACGGTCACGTGACAAAGCTTCCTGGCTAAGAAGGGGACGGCGCACGTGCAAGTCTGGTACGTGCCGCCCGCCGAGCGGAGATTGTCCGCGATCCAGTCATGCATTCGGTGACCGTTCTTGAAGAGACCCGGGAGACTGCCCAGTAGCGGCCAGACACGTGGCCCGGTCAAGGACCTCTTTACATTGAGGAACCAAAAGAAGTAGGCGAGCAGGGCAGAGAGCAGCGCCGCCGCCGCCGCCGCCGCCGTGTCCATCTCCGAGACGAGGAATAATAGAAGAAGGGAAAAGAAGAAAAAGGAGCGATGGGAGGGATTTAGTTGGAAAAAGTGAATTTTATAAGAAATTAGGGAAGAGGAAGAAGGAGCATTAATGGGGAGGCATAAATTGCAGTTGGGTTTGTTTTTGGAAGACGATATGATATATGTATGGAGATGGAGTGAAGGGAGGTTATTATAAAGAGGAAGATAAACCAATGTCCATTAATACCACCACATGTAGTTGGAGTTGGAGAGAAGGGGCCGGGTCCTAATTATCATCACACACACTTTTCAACACTTCTCTTTTTTTCTCCTCTATCTTTTCTATTTTTTTTATCTATTTATTAAGCATTTTACATACTATTTTAATATCTGTATATTAAAAAACAATGAATTCTCACGTCTCCATTTCAAATTTTAACATTAAAGAAATGTGATAAATATAAAAATGAAACGACGAAACTGATCATTTTTTAAAATGAGTAGGACTAAAACCTACGTTTATAAAGTACATGCAATGATTAAATTTTTCAATTTTAAAATTGATAGTATAAGTGTTAAAACTTTACGAATTATTGTCTAAATTAGTAAATACTTACACCTCCGTCCATTTTAAATTATAAAGGATCATTTAATTTTTCAAGTAGGATCACTTAAATCATTTTCATATTCTCAAGAAATTCTCAATAAAAAAAAAATTGAGGGTTCAAGTTGAGAGAGAGAAGTTAAAATTATTATGGTTAGGGTTCTGAACATTTAATTTTGATTACATAATTATAAAAATTAAGTGTATATATTTAAATGGAGAACCTTGATTATGTAGGTTATCCCTTCCCAACTCACTCAAGAACTAAAATGGAAAAATATTTTTTTCGTCCACTCACGTTCATGACACTCCTATTTCAGATATAAATGGGTAGAAATTACCTTGTTTTGTTGGCCTTGATAATAATATAAAGATTTTATGGAATAAATGAAGTTTTTTATTTTTTTGTTTTGAGAAATTCATTTTTGAAGTATCGTTGAATTATGAGACATTAATTACTATTTTTTTTTAATATAGGAGTGGGGATCCAACTCACAATTTCTTGATTTGAAATAAATGTAAATTATCGGCTTACCGCTGAGCTATGTTCCTTTTGACAACATGAGCTACTAATATAAACTTATTAATTTTAAATAATCAATTAATATTTAAAAATAAGAATTTAACAATTTAACGAAATAATTAACTATAATTATTGGAAAGATGAACTATTTACTAAATTATTTAACTGACTAAATTTAACACATTATTAGTTAATTAATTGATATTTAACAAATAATTCATTAAGTTAAGTTAATAAATTTTATCAATAAAAATTAGAAAGGAATTAAGCACGTATATAACAATCAATTACTTAATATTTATTAATTATGTTAATCGTAACACATTAATATCAATTAAATAACTATTTAATGATTTAAAATGAATTTTAATGTAATTCTATCAATTATACACATAAGTTAACGAATAATAAACACATTAATATTAATATTAATTAAATAATCTATATCTATATTATATAGAAAGGGATTGAGATTTTTAACCTGCCTATTTTGTCCTTCATATTTCTACTCGATGCTATTTTTCCAATGAGGTGTCGGTTTAGATCAAAAGTAGTGCGCATTCCTTCCATATAGGTGTGATCGATCAAGATGTGTGACTATTCAACGAAACAATGTATCTATTCCTTTATAAACCAATTTATAAGGAAAGAAAATTAAGTACTATGATACTACATCAAAATTTTTATTATTTGCTTTCTTGCAAAATGTCTACGAATACCTCTTTTATCAACTTCTTGGTTTGAGGTATATGTCAATTACCGTTGAGCTATGCTCGCTTTGACAATGTCAAACGAAATGTGAAGATATATGCGTGTAATAATTTTTAATTTTTAAGAATGTAAATTAAGAAGCTAAGGTCTTCAATAATATTATGTCAACCAATCCAGACATAATTTTCTTGAGCATAAAAGAATATCAATAATAACATTTTCTTTTAAACTTATTGAAATCTAACTAAATCAACGAATAGTATATATATTTATTGATCAAACCAATTAAATTGGTAGTTTTTTTTTTCCTTTTTATATTTTGTCCATTTTGGCTTGTTTCCTCTAATTTACACCAATTTTACTACTAGGGGGCTACTGACGTTTAGTTTTAACAAAATTAAAAATTGTGGCATGAATAATATGAGTTTTAAAATATCAATTTGTAAGAATATTGATCGGAAGAAAAACTTAAGAATAAGCAGAAAACAACTTAAAATTTTAAAGAAAGCAAGAAAATAAAAAAAAAATAAAAGAATTAACATGGAAAACTCTAAATTGAAGGAAAACGATGACTCATAGAAAGATTCACTATATAAAAAATTATTACAATCACACATATTTCTCTTTTCTCTTCCCGACTTCAATTCTATAAAATGCTCTTTAGACTTAAATGTTTCAATTTGGAATGAATAAAACTCAAAGTCATGGACTTTTTCTTATATCCCTCGGAGCAAATGGACTCTTTGTACATTTTTCAATAGCGGGACCATTGCACTTCTAATATAACCCTTCGAAACCTAACAAATATGTAGTTTACATTTGTTTTCTTTTTATATAAAGGGGAGAGTTGATGGGAAGCTTAATGATAAAATCTAAACATTTGCTACATTTGTTGATGGGCAATTTTGTAATCATTATTTTACTATCTAACACATGGACATTAATATATATATGTATTATATAGGTAGGTTGGAGAGGGCCACCACAATGATCACCCGCTCAAAACAAGGGGTGAAAAGAGGTTTTTTTTAAGTACAATAAATGGGTTTGAAATTTTGACCTCAAGTAAAGAATTATGTGTCGATGAGCTAAGTTCATATTAGCGGGATGAATAGATTTTAATGGAGCTTTGAAAAAAACTTGACAAGATAGTAACACCATTAAATATTTGACAACTAATTGAGAGAAATATAAAAAAAAAATTAAAATGAGCTGTCAAATATTTAATATCTTTAATGGTATTAAGGAGGAAGTTTGTTGTTAACTTGAACCAAGTTTTTCATAAATTTTTTAATTAAGGTGAGACCAAAATTTAAAATTAACACACTTTTTACAAATAAGTAAACTTCACAAAGTGAGCATAACTGAGTGATAATTGATATATATCTCCAACGAAGAAATAGTAAGTTTAATTTTAGTTATTTTCTCTTTTTATAACTTTTTTTTGTCCTCTTTATAATTTATCAATAAAGTCCAAATTAACTAACTTTCATCACGTGGCCTTGTTTGGTTTTAGCGATCGAGCTACCATGTTATCTGTTCGACACAATATTTCTTTTAATGACTTCGTAATTTATTGTTTGACACAATATTACACAAAACCTACTTTTGTAAACAAGATTGAATGTATTTAATATAGGGTCAATCTCAATCAAGGAAAATAAATTAGGTAGATAATTTCAAGTTTAGCAACTATTATTTTTATATATTAGTAAATATTGAATTGTGCTCCTTATATAATATTTTCAATACTTAACTATTGAATTATAGAAATGTGTTATTGATAATATAGGTAAAAAATTAATAATCAATTACTAAATATTACTGAAATTATTAATCTTTTTACCTTCGCACTAAGCAATCAACATTTGATCTAATTCCACTGTCTTATAAAAATTTACTTTGAGGTAATTCAAAGGTATAAATGACACTAGAAAGATGACTCAATGCTTCAACTAAAAGAGCAATCAATGGATTAGTTAAATATCGACCCAATATCTCATAGTTGTCCATCCCAATGTATATCATATTTTTGCCTTTTTTTTCCGATATATCCCATTTATAGAATGATTTAAACTTAAAGTTAGTTTAGATTATGGTATTTCAAAATTTCTATTAAAAGTATAAATGGATAATTTTTTCTTTCCTTTCATCAAAAATTGTTTTTCTAAATTTATTATTATTATTATTATTATTATTATTTGCATAAGGTGGGAAACGATTCAATTATTTTTTGGGTTGCCTTACTAAACATTGCATGTAGATTAAGCAATGTGCATTAATATATAAATAGACCAAAGGAAATAATTTAATTATAGAATAAATAAATAAAGTTAGCTATATAAGGAAAAAAAATCTCTCTTTTATATTTGTCAATTGGTGATCTACAAGAAAGTTTCATGTGCCTATCATAAAAGAAAAAAATAATTAATTTTAGGTTATAAATATTTGGTGTGTGCCAATTAAGCCCTTGGCTAATAAGTGTTTATAGAAGTTGGAGAGTAATTATTCTAGGTTAGAGATATTTGATTCCGTCTTATTATAAATAATTTCACATTGATGGGATTACACTTTAAATTTAAATAAATTGTAATTATTATAGATTTAATTTTTAAAAAATTAGAATCCCTTGGGAAATTGGCAGCAATATATTAATGTGCCAAAGGAAGTAATTGGTTTGTTTGCCAGCCCAAAAAAGGTGAAGAAATTAAAATTTTTGGCAGATTGAATTAATATTGGTCATTTATTAAGTGATGTGATAGAAGATGAATATTGATTTAATTATATATTTAACATAAATAAATAAACAAATAAATATTCTTTGAGAGCTAAATTTTTTGAGTAAGGAAGTTGATTTAGAAATTGAAAAACATCTTAAATTATAAAGCACAAAATAAAGAAACTGTTAGAAAGGCTTTAAAAAATTAGAAAACAAGAATAAACATAAAAATAAAGAAGCTGTTATTAACTAAGTTTATATCTTCTTAATATATAGGATATAAAAATCTTGGATATATCTTCTTAACCCATCAAAATAAATTTCTTTTTCTAATTTCTTTGAAAAAAATAGAATTAAGTTGTTTTAGTGAGCACGGTGAGTCGTAACAACTTGAACTCTAACTCTAACCTTTTTTTAATTATTTTATAATAAAAATAATTAAGAAGGTTTGGTAACAAATAAATGTCACAGATAATCACTTTAAATTAATTATCAAAAAATGATTATAAAATAATTGACTAGAAATCATTTTATGTTATTTAGTTATCAAATAAACTAGTAATTGAAATCACTTCACTCAAACATACAATTATTTTAATTAAAACTATTTTCATAAAATATCTATTTAAAAAAGTGATTAAATTAAAAATAGCTGTCTCTCTCTTTAGAAAGGTGGGGCATCAATTTCAACCAAATAAATATTTTCAACCGAAAAATTGACCCAATAAAAATATGTGTTTGGAAAACAAAAGTCAATTTTTTAAAGTTGGAACTTTGAATTAAACCAAGCCGAACTAGTAGTTGGGGCACCCTCCAATTTAGGGTTCCTGATTTTCTCACCTTTTACCTACCATTTTCCCATGCATTTATGATAACAACTTCGATAACTAGTCAAGTTGTTCATGAGTTTGGTTCCGTTGAGTTCTGTAATATTTTAGACCTAATCGACCGGTATCCTTCTGTTCTGGTTATAGATTTCTATTACCAAAACAACGTTGTGGTCAAATTACGAACCCAACCTAAAGCAGCTTGTAAAATTAGATTGGATTGATTTGGTTCCATTACATTTCAATCAAAACTCACTTTACACGTGTTAGATAGAGTTATGCAACTTCCAAATAAGGTGGTTCCAAAATTCTGACTACTCAAGAATGCTAAACAACTTTTACAATTAATTTGGGTTAGAAATATAAATGAACTTGAAGTGTGAGTAAATTTTAAGTTAATAATAAATTTATAAAAGTTATAATTATCTATTATTGTAAATTGGATTGGTTCAACTTAGTGGCTCACGAACCAAACAAACCCAACAGAGTTAGAAAGAAAGAAAAAAAAAATCCGATGATCTAATTTGCAAATTAGTTTTCAATTCAATCCTAATCGTATAAATTTGATTAGGTTGCTTGGGTTTGACTTGTAGCTTTTTTAACACTAGTCAGTAATTCTTAATCCAATACTATTTTTATTCATTGATGCATAAAATAATTATTTTTACACCCTTAGATTTTGTTTGATAATTATTTGATGCATAAAATAATTATTTTTAGAGCAAATTGCACTTAAACCATTTATGATTATAGTTCTTGTTTCATAATTGCACTAAAAACCAGACCCTCGAACTTATTGAAGTGAAAAAAGTTAATTTAGTTAATAATTCACTGCTTGATAGATTTAAATTAGATATGTCTATTGTTTTATAATTATAAATATTGCATTTGATTTTTTTAGTACAATATATAGAGTTAGCGATTTAAACTCACAATCTTCTTATCACATATAAATGTAAGTTGGTATTATATTCTTATATATTTTCAACTATTTTTAAGTGGGTAATTTATAGTATTTTATCCAAAACGCTAAATATAATATTTAAATGTATACACTTGTTTCCATAAAAGATCTAACCGTGCTAAATTTGACTAGTCCATCAACAAAAATTTATTTTATTTTAATTCAAATATGTTAATATATAAAATTTTAAAAAATAGAGAATATTCTGTATGTTAAGATGTTGAAAGATTATGTCACCTCAAAAAGTGGCCCTACCTCATGAATTTGGGTTCTTTTATTAGGTACGATGAGGTAAGGCAATTACTTCAAAATAATACCATATATTTCACACACTAGATTACTTAAACTACACCAAAAATACAGTTTTTTCTAAATTGAGACTACTTTTTTTTAGTACACGCGGGGTGAGAAATCGAACTCAAACCTTTAATTACCGTCGAACTATGTTTGCTTTGACAAATCTAACCTACTTAAAAACACAAAATTTCTAAATTCAGATGATATAAACCCCAATTGTGACTACTTAAACTCGGGCTTGAGAAATCGAACTCGTGTTGAAAATGTTTAAGTAAATGATACAGTTTTTTGTTAGAGCTGAACTGTGAAGGATGTGATGGATATTTATTAAAATCAATTCAGACGGAGGATATATTTGATGTCTCCTTTTTGTGAGCACTATTGATGGCCTAATTATAATTGTATATGTTAAAAGGAGTACATATACAGGAAAAGGGCAAAATGGGAAGAAAAGGACAACAGTTGCAACTAATGGGCTTGGGCCTCCTACAGAATGGACCATGCATGTGAACTCATATGGAACTAGCCTTAGTTTTATGGGCTTCAATTTAACTCACTTTTGAATTTTTTTAAACTTTTTTTCCCCTCATTTTAAGGAATAGTTTTGAAGTATTTGTAGATATGTAGTTTTATAATACTAATCATAAATATAACTTCTAGAAGATTTTTTTACTTCAACAATTGAGCAATAGAAATGAACACTGATATCAATATGCTAAATAATTATGTCGAGATTATTCTGTAGTATTAGTAAAAAATTAACATGCAGTATAGAGATGAGGAGATTTCGAAAGAATGGAACCACTCTTTCCCTTGTTGGCTTGAAGATTAAAGTTCTATCCAATTACAGTTTAGTTCTTTTAAAGGCTGTTTCAAGATTTTAAAAAAAAAAAATGGAATTAATAATTCTATACCTCCCCATCTTGGATTTTGATAAATTACAACACTATCTACAAAAGTATTCAAACTAAAAAATTAATCACCCAAAAGGAAGAACACATAAGTTAAAAAGATTAGCTTGGTTGATGATCAAAAATCAAAATCCCTTAGCTGAACTCTGCCAAACCTCCACAAATTGCTGATCTTTTCTTGTCACAAACATCTTATTCCCTCCAAAACCCAATCTTGTTATCCTCTCCCCTCCCAAATCCTTCCCTCTCCCCATCAAATTCTTCCTGAAAACTCTCTCCTCTAACCCTAACCCTAATTCTCCATTTCCAACCATTATTTCTGACCACAACTCTATGTTCCCTCCTCTGCTGCAAAACACTTGATTCCCATAGCTCTCAATCTTCCCCCCAACCCCTGCCTTCTTCCCATTCACCACCTTCATCCTGTCCCCAAGGCACTTCCATGGATTCCCATCTTCAATCTTCCGCAGATCTGCAATGTAAACTTCACCGGAGCTCACACCAATCTTGAAAATGGCGGACAGATTCTCTGCTACGGCCATGTCTGAGAAACAGTCCACCTTCTCCTTCACCTCCCACGCCACGTTCCCGGACCTTATGTCCCAGAATTTGATGTTGCCCTGTACTCCAGAAGGCCCACTGTGAGACCCCGAAGCCATTAGCAGATTGTAACGCGAAACCCAGTTCAACATTGTGGCTGGGATTGCTGAGTCGATCTCTGCGCCGTAGATCTCGTTGTGGCCGATTTCTGAGACCGGATTGAAGGTCTGTAGATCGTGGATCATGATGGAATTTGAGTTGCGTCGGCCTGATTCGAAGCTGGTGAACAGAAATTGGGGAGAGGATCCGATGGCTTGCACGGTGGAGCTCGATCGGGTCGCATTCTCCCAATTTAGAATCGTTCTGATCTGTCCGGTTTCGAGATCGAGGATTTGCAGACCGGAGAAGTCGGTGGCGCCGGCGGCTGCC
>NW_019104490.1:2994444-3011780 GCF_001995035.1 Momordica charantia
CGAAAGGAGGAGAGAAAAGAGATCGGGATCTCGATCGACGAACGGCACGGCGGTGAACTGGGGCAGCGAATCGAAGATGGTTGAGAAAAGGGATTTGGAGCCGGCTAGGGCTAGGGTTTGTTTGGTGGTTTGGAAGAGGTGGCCACCGACATTAATGGCGACGATGTTGGATTCAGGGTTTAATGGCAGTTGAATCGCACCGGAAGAAGAAGAAGACATGGAAGCAGCAGCGGAAGGGGGGGCGGCGGCGGATCGGAAAAATTTATCGGAGAAATTGGGGATTTTGAAACAGAGGGACGAAACTGTGATGAAGTTAACAAGTATTGTAGAACATGAAAGAAGCGACGTTGACGACGGTGGACGATCATAACATATTAACATATTTCAGAAAATGTTATAAAAAATTTAAAAAAAAAATAGTAAAGAGTATTTATATTTATAAGTTAAAAATGGTTAACATTATATCATGTTACAGTGATATTTTTCCTATTTTTTCTATTTTTTCAAATGCTATAAAAATTTTGATTTATCGATTATATCGATACATTTTTATAGATAAAAATAGTCACATGTCCACGAAAATTTAATATTCAAATCAGAAGGTTAAGAGATACTTTTAAAAAGTAAAAAATGCTATATTTTGTTTTGTTTTCCTCCTACTGCTATTCCTTTTCATTTTTCTAGATAGGTAAAAGTTTTAGTAACCTCCCCTAATTTTTATAATTTTTGTACAGGGTTAATTGATAAATTGAATATTTTTTTTAATTAGTAATAACTTACATGTGCATAAAATCATGATACATGATACCAAACATAAATTTGATTGATGATATTTTTATGGTATTTCAAACCAAATAAACATGAAAAAACAGTAATAAGCTTTTCTATAATAGTCCTCGCTGAAAAGAAATACAACTAAGATAAATATGTGAGATGATGGATAAAGGTTCTTTATATTAGAGTGGAATAAGTCTTTATTTACGTATTATAAATGATGAAAATGAGATGCATCAGAATAGAACTCCAAATTCAGGCATTAGATGCTAATCAAACTAATTGTCTAACGTGAATTTAACTCAACAATAATTGACACATGTCTCTTACTTTAGCAGTGAATTTAGTTTAGATTCAATTTTTTCACCCGATCAGTTCAATTTTCAAAAAATCAATTTCAAAATTGGTTTTCATAGACCCGAAAACAAACGCAAAATAGAGATTAGTGAATTAAAAAGAAGAAAACTTGACGAGTAGCTTTAAGGTCCAGCACTTGAAATACAAAGCAGCATTTTTCTACATGGGGATGAAGGGGTGATATTATTATTATTGTTACGAACCCATCTTCAATCCTTAGATCACTTTTTTCCCATGGCAGAAGATTGATTACATTTCAAACTGCTAAGCTTTTTGAGGCAATTTCAAACACATTTTCTGACAGTCCATTGGCAGACAATATCTTCTCCAGTTGTGCCTGCACATATATCATCGTCATTGTCATCGTCATATTTTTGCACACCCGAAATGATAACAAGATCTACTTCCAATCATAAAAAGCAACAATACCTTGGCAAGATTTTGTCGGTTTTCATCGTAACGCCTCCATCTTGAGAAGGCGGAGACCATTCGAGATGCCACCTAGAATCAAACCCATATATCAGAAAAGGAATGACGTAATAGGACTCAATTTGATCGATAATCGGTACTCCAATTCTACAATAGAGGAGAGTCCTGAACTCACCTGGGGATTAATTTTGTCTAGTTGCATGACAATCTCTCCCAAGAATTTATAACCAGATCCATCCTTTGCGTGAAAGTTAACGATAGATCCACAGAAACCTCCAATCAAAGAATATACCTTGTTTGGATTTCGTAGGTCGAATCCCGGGTGATTTAGGAGCTTCTGAACATTCTTAATATTACCAGGGATGTCTGATGTCGCTTGAAGAGCAAACCATTTATTGACAACCTAACAGGAACAATTATGTCATAAGAAGTTGAAGTAGAATTCCTAAGAATCGTAGACCTTTACAAACGGGTAGAAAACTAACCAAAAAGTCATGCTGCCACTTGGTATAGAAGTCAGCAAGAATCTCATCCCGAGTTTCACCCGGCTTCTGGGCTATCGCCGCCAAAGCTGCAAACTGGTCGGTCATATTCGAGGCATTCTTATACTCATGAAGCACAAGATTGGTAATCTCTGCATCCTCCACCAATGCAAGATATGCTGAAAGTGAAACCCATCAAAGAAAATGAAGATATTAGTCAACCCGAAATTTTACGGAGCCAGTACTTCCAAACATAAAATTAGTTCTGCCAAGCACACCGAGAGCAGTATTCTTCAAAGCACGCCTGGCCATCTCAGGATGGTTAAACACATATTCTTCTGAACTACTATTTTTTTCAACCTGTAAAGTCAAAGATAGATTTTATTTACTGAAGAAATGGATCAGACATCAGTACATTCATCTCTTTACTAAATTGCAGGTTTAGAGAAATCCGTACTGCAGTGAGAAATTCTGCTTTCAATGCACTGGCCAGTTGCTTCCTAATGAAAGTTCGAACGACGTGAACAGCATCGGGATCAGCAACCTCCATCATGTCCATTATTTCCCCTTCGCCAGGGAGAGTTATCGCTTTTGCAATGAATTCCTGGTTTAACAACAATGGTAATTAACTTTAGATAAGATCAGAGTATTCTCTCGATACCATCCAGAAACCCATCAAAAATTGGCATCATTATAAGAAGAGAAAATAAGGAAAATTTCAAAGAAACCAAAGAAAAAAGTAAGTGCCCGACATACTTTATCCAAGCTCGAGTCAGAAAGTATGGATCTCAGACCCTCCACAAACTTCGAGTTAAGAACCAATGGTTTATTTTGTTGATGATCAGCCACCAATTGAAGCATTAGTTTGCGTGCCAGCACTTGTCCAGCCTCCCAACTAATTCACAAGGAAGACCAGAAAATATGACCTTCAATAGTTCATTCTCCTGAATTAACCTTTCAAAAAATTCGATATAGACACAAACCGGTTGAACTCATCTGAATCATGGGCAAGAAGGAAAAATAGATCATCATCATTTAAATCTGTTTCCAGACGGACAGGAGCACTGTAACCCCTAAACAAAGATGGAACTGGCCGCTCAGGTATATCGGTGAAGACAAACTCTTCTTCTTTCTGCATGAAGCATAAGCAGGGGGGCTATGAATCTTTTTTTTTTTTGGATGAGAAACACATATTTCATTGATGATGGCTATGAATCTAATAGAAACCAAAAAGCTCAAATATATAGAAAGATAAAAAAGACAACAATCCCAAGTAGTTTGAGGTATTTGGAAAACAATATTTCGTTGATGAGATAAAACCACGGTTCAAAATATCGGCCGACACATCGACATGTCGACCCCCTCGACATGTCATATAGAGGGAAAAATCGATTTTCCCCTCTTATCGACGACATATCATTATATCAACGAAATATCGAAAATTTCTTGATATTTCGCCGACATTCGTCGATAAATTGAAAAAAAAATGTGCTGGTGCCAAGCCCAAAATTGGAGCCCAACCCAGCATTGTATTGATTGTGTGGGAGAGGGATGGGAGGGGAGTATTTATAGAGGATACTCCCTCCCCCCTTCACGTTCCCAGTCGATGTGGGATGCGTCAAACTTTGTCCCTCAAGTTCTTTTTTTTTTAATTTAAAATTGAATTCTTTTCTTCACTTTTATATTTCTATTCCACCTTCTCTTTTCCTTTCTTCCTTCTTTTCTATTTCCTCCTTTCTCTTTTTCTTTCTTTCTTTTTTTTTCTTTCTTTTTAAATTGCTCTAATATTTCTTTAAATTTTTTTAATAAATAAATTTTTATATTCTTTTACTAATATTTATTTTGAATATATTAAGTAATTTCTTTTTATCACCCCTTCCTCTATCTCTTATATTCTTATCAAAATCATGAAAAAAAATTTTAAATTTTATTATGTATGTTATTTGACATAAAAATATCATAATATTGATATTAAATGTCTGATTTAATTATGTAATTAAAAAATATATATGATTAGTCATTAATTTTCATTTTCTTGCTTTGATATTTCCATAGATGTCGACATTTTCAAAAGTAAATTACTCATTTTTTACCAATGATTATTAAAAGTGATTAGTTATAGGTTAATTAAGCTACCATTAAAGTAACATTTATTAATTTAAACAATTTCCATCAATTTTTATAATTTCCATAATTTTTCCCGAAATATCCGTCGACATCGACATATCCGTAAAATCGAGACCTCGACATTTTCATCGACATCGACATTTTGAACCTTGGATAAAATATACAAAAAGTTACATATGGTTACAAAAGGGGAGACACCAAACGAGGGTTATTCCAACTCATTCTCTTGAGTATTCTTACTCGAGCCTAAACCCACTAAACCATTCCTACCTTCCTCCCTTCCCCCTCACTCTATTTATAACAAATCCCTACTGACCAATTCCTTAGCTAACTGCTAGTATACCCCTACTATACTATTAATATTCTAATGGCCCCAAAGGCATTCCTATCAGAATCTGGAGCTGAGGCATCCAAATTCCTAAATCTCCAGTTCTTAGCACATCAAATCAGCAACTCAAAGCCTTTTGGACATTTGTGCTCTTGCTTGGTATCATGGTTCCCTTAGGGCGCCTTTTGTAATTACTCTTTAGGTAAGATTTCGCTAAATTTGAGCCTATTCATTTAGTTTGGCTCCCTTTTGTTGGGCTGTTTTTTTTTATTCCATTATTCCATTTTATAATATTGCATTCTTTCCCAGTGAAAGTTCAGTTTTTATTCTAAAAAAATAATAACAAAAATTCAGCAACTCAATCTTATTTAACCTGATGAAATGCATTTAAAAAATATAAAATAAATAAAAAAGAAAAAGGCAGGTGACAGTCTAAACTTCCTGGCGTTTTCAACTACCTTATGGGCCAAAAGATACTCACCATAGTGATACAAAGATCTAACAACCAACATAGTTATACCTTATAAGCAATTTAAAAATGAAGCGATCACTGAATAATGTAATTTCTTTGCTAACCTTGGTCAGCCTGAGGACTGTGGAGTACACTGGCTGATCAGCTGTAGACTGCAAAACTCCATCATGATATATAGAGGAAAGAGGCAAATTATTGCCAGATGAGTCTAGCAAACCAAGAGAAACAGGTATAAGCATTGGCTCTTTAACTGGCTGGCCAGGAGTTGGTGGGATATCTTGCCTGTGTGAGATTTTAACCACTTAGCATAACTTGTAACGAAAAAGATCGAGAATGTCACTCCGCAACAATGCCCATCAGATTATGTACCTGAACTTCAGAGTAAAAGTACGACCATTGGAATTGTAAGATGATGTAACTTTGATTTGAGGGGTCCCGGCTTGAGAGTACCTGTATTTTAGTTATATTTGAATAAGTACCATAAATTTGAATAGAAGAGAACTCAAATGAAGTAAGGTTGTTATAGACACCATAGTAAGAAGTTAGCAAAATCGGCATCATTTGCATCTCGCATGGCAGCATAGAAATCTTCACAGGTAACAGCTTGACCATCATGTCTCTTAAAGTAAAGATCCATGCCCTGAGATATGAACAATTCTGGTCTTGATAAAACAACTTCCTAAAGCTTAAGAGTTATCTACGCAAAAATATCCTTGGAGCACGAGAATTATATTATATCTTGAAATTTTCTGGACTGGAAAAACAAAAATTTTAAAGATCTAATATAATTCTGAGAAAAAATCTTAAGTATTTTCAACTCTTACTTTTCTAAATCCTTGACTTCCCAATAAGGTCTTGTACATCCTCACAACTTCAGCCCCCTAAGATAGCACGAAGACGTTAATTGTTTGTTATCGGTATTTCTTGACTCAGAGAGAAAGGGGGAACACTATGCTTAAATGCCAAACCTTTTCATAGACCTGCAAAGAGAAATCACAAATTAGGTGGTCTCTTCATACAAAATAAAAGAAAATGAGCTTAAAAGCATGGAAAGATTTGATGAAAAAGCCTACCGTCACTGCATGTTCAAGTTGGCAAACATCCATGTCAGATCATAACTTGATAGCAGGGTAAAAAAAAACCAGGGTTAACAAAATTCTACATCATGAAATTTTGAAGGAAGGAACCAAAATGGAAAGGAAAGAACAAACAAATAGCTAGTATTTCGATCAAACCCATAGAGAATGAAACTTTCCTGTATAAAAATTGTCCATCTGTAGAATGTTGGGATTTAACAGTTAGAACGTCTCTCAAAATGAAATAGACATAGATAGAGAGAAAAGAGGTTCACATAAATATAACCATTAACCTTGATATAGGAATGTGGTCGAACTGGATGAGCCATGGGACCGGCATCCTGCAGAATAAAAATGAAGGGACAAAATCAGCTTCAAATATTGATTTCTACATCAATTCAATTATCAATTGAAACTTTAGTAAATAGTTCGTGAGAGAAAATATAAGTATGATATATATGGGCATAAAGTTATGGAAATCTTAAGAGCAAATACATGAGGCAAACCTGAGGAAACTGATAGTTTCTAAGTCTTGAAACATCAGCAATTCGTTTTACAGCACGACTTCCCATGTCGGATGAAAATTCCTAGGAATGAGAGAAGTAACCAAAGGTCAGTGGTGGAGCAGAAAACAGCCTTAGGCTGGTTGTTTTATTAATGATCCAAACTGTACAAAAAGGGGAAGCCTAGCATTTATATAGGCTTAGCTTATGGGCCAATAGGCTTTAATTACAAAAATTGTTAACTAAAGTTAACCACAGCAACTAATTATAATCTCACACACACTATAAAATAAAACATTTAAACACCTAACAAAACTAAATCAATCAGTAAACTGTATTATCTAAAGTTCCAAATATTTCAATGGGGGTAAATGTCATACCTGATCACGGAAAACAGTAAGGCCTTCCTTTAGGCTCAGCTGGAACCAATCACGACATGTCACCCTTCATACATATTTATTTTGTCAGCAATAGTTTAAAACAGAGGACAAGCCTGGAATACATGCTCTCAGGAACAATATTTTTAAAGAAATCCTAAACATGAATATTAATAATGGATGCTGAAGATCATAATACAGAGGAATGGAACTAACACGCAGGATAGAAGAAATTATTTAATGAAAAGACACAAAAAATGATATTTAAATTTCAAGGTTGTAATGTTGTATTGGTTCATGAAATAACCTGTTGCCAGTCCAGTTGTGGAAATACTGCAAGACAATATAAAAAAAATAATGAGATCATTAAAACTCGGCTCCTGTATAAAAGAAAGATTCCCAGCTCTTAAATGACAAATTTTTTTATGACAAACCTCATGGCCAATCACTCCTAATATGGCAGCATAATCTGCATCAGTAGCAGTCTCTGGAGATGCCAAGACAAGTTTTGAATTGAAAATCTGTTTAAAAAAAAGGGGAAAAAGGAAACAGCATGAATATAGTTTTGAAATTCAGAACAGGTGCTTAATCACAAAAGAAACAAGTTTCGGAGACAATACATTCAAACTCTTGTTTTCCATTGCTCCCCTGATTAATGAAAAAGAGACCATCAGAATCTAAAATTAATAAGCAATGAGATACTTTTTTTATTGGGATAATAAACCAGGCTTTCATTGAAAAAAAATGAAAGCAGCAATACATTTTTAAATAGAAGTCCTCTAGACATGGTAAAACAGTGATAAAATGAACATAAACAAAAGCAAAAAACTACAAATAATAATAAGATTTAGAGAGCACACATGTTGAAATCTGGAACGGCCACAATGTTGAAGAGATCCAGATCATATTCTAGTCCAAAAACCTGTTTTTCAGCATATGAAAACAAATTGATATTGCATTCATGCACTACTGTATATCGTATGCATGCAAATGAAAATTCGGTTGACGTATGAAAATACTAACAGCTTCATCCCATTTCATAGCTGCCTCCAGAGAATACATGGCATGCATTGTCTTGGGGAAATCTTCGACTGGGGTCCAAATCCTTAAGGCTATTTTCCTGCCTGAACGAGTAATGAAAATATCATCCCGGCTAACCAAATTGCCAGCTACTAAAGCAAACAAGTAGCAGGGTTTCTTAAAGGGATCCTCCCAAAGGGCATAATGTCTTCCACCCTGCAGCAGAGAGTGCTTGTTGATGAGCATGTAACATAGGCATAATACAAAATGCTATCCAATTGAGTAAAATGAAGTTCACCTCTAAATTGCCCTGCTCTACAAGGTTCCCATTAGACAGCAGTACTGGATATAGTGACTTATCTGCTTCTATGCGACATGAGTACTTTGCCATTATATCAGGGCGGTCCTGTAGAACATTCATGGTTCATTAAGTTAATTGTATATCAGATGACTTCGATTACAGATCTATGAAAATCATTGAAAAAAACAAAGCTCCCCCACCTGGTAAAATGTGATCTTCCGGAAACCTTCAGCTTCACATTGTGTGCAGAAATTTCCAGTTGATTTATAGAGTCCCTTAATTCAAAGGAAAAGTCACAGTGAGGTCTAGAGTTGTGGTGCCAAGAAAAAGGAGAGACAGAGAGAAAGAATGAATGTATGTTTAACCTCTAAAGATGTATTGTTCTGAGGACATATCTCATTGACAATTTCCAAAGTAAATGAACCAGTTGGCGGTGATAGGATTGTCAAATGGCGGGAGTCCACAACATAAGCTTCCTCCTAAAATTTTGGGGGGATAATGGGATGAAATAAAAACAATAAGTCCATAGGAATGTAATATTGACAACTGCCACCTTTACATCACATATAATATAAACGACGACTAAATTCATTTGAGCAATTTGCATTGGCAATTGAAGATACACTGACAGTATGATGTGAGTAAAGAAACTTGTTCATGTTGTATGCGCTTAAGTATCCAGTATCTACCTTGAGGTTCTCACTGTTAATCTTAATTGAAATCAGCTTCATATCAGTCCCATCCAAAACCAGAGGGAAATTGGACCCTGCACCAGAAAGACCAAAAAGTAAAGAAACTATGTGAACATAGATAGTTTTTTCATTCAAGTTCACACGTGAAGAACTGCATAAAGGCAAAGATAACAACAATGCTTTACAGAATATTATTAGTACAGATACATGTAACTCGAGTACCTTCAACTCTGGGGAACACCGTTATTCTTGAACTGACTATTGTTTTCTCCTCACCCAACAAAAATTTCAAATCCACCTATAGAAAGTTTTCGTTTTACTCAATAGTAAAAGAAACTGCCACAATGAGAAAATTCAAATCAAAATTAAATTAAGGTTTGCATACCGTGTCAAAATAGTAATCAGGCATCTTGTAATCCTTCAAAAATATCTCTTTAGGTGTACCCATTTTGTTTTCTTCAGCTTTTTCTTGCAATGCTTCTGTTGCAACTGAACAAATCAGCTTCCTACTAGCTTGTTTAGCCCCCTGAAAAAATTTGGAGGGAAACATGCTTGGCTAAAATTTTGGAAAAAATCTACTATTACATTCTAAGTCAATAAAAAATTCAGTGGTTATACTTTCAACAGGAGACACTTGAATATTAAAAGCAAATAATTGAGGGGTGTAGGGAATGCATGCATGCAGTAGGAATGCAGAGGATGCTATGTCGATTTATAAGAGCTAACCAATGGGAAATGATATGGAAAGCGATAACTTGGTCCAGATTTCACCTGAAAAGAAAATAAAAACAAAATAAAGGAAATTTTTAAAAATGTTCTACACTTCTTACTTAAATCCTGAAATTTGAAACACATAAAGAATGAACAATGGATTCGGTAACATATCTCTTAATGATTAGTAAAAACCAAAAAACGCTGAAGAATGTGCAGGGACCTGTGAAGTAAATAAGTGCTTCTGTCCAGTGCTATGTTTGATCGAAATTCCAAATGAGTTAACACCACGGCGTGCAGCTCGAACCTGCAAAAAAGGAGCCCGATATGTTGGTAATTTGTTTTACAGACAAAAAATAAAAGTGCAAGTACATGCCTAACTTTCCCAATTTTAAGTTGAACTTTGGAATGCTGCCAACAAAAAAAAAGGGTACTTGATGGAGAATATCCTACTCAGATTGCATGAACTAATATGCAGAATTTTTATTCATTCAGGACATAACCCAAAAGCAGGAGGGCTATTTTGCATAAAGAAGGTAGAAAGTAAAGTGAGTTTGAGATGACCTTTAAGAGTAGTATTTTAGAGTGAATAAGCATGTTCTTACGAAAAAACTAAGTAAGTGTTTTCAATTCTTTATGATTTTCAAAATCATTTTTGACTAGGTAACCAAACAAACATAAAAATTTTGAAATTTTCTTTTACTTGGCTAAATTCTAAAAACATTCTTTACCATTCCAAAAATTCGTACCAAAATCACCCTTATAGCATGAGTCAGAATTGTAACATAAAACATAGCACAAAAGATCAAACCAACCATTTTTGCAACCTCAAATGATAAGGTAACTAAACATAGAAGAAAAAACAAAGTAATCGTTAGTGACATTCCCGTTTCTTGTTTCCTAGTTTCTAATAAATAAAAATATAATTGCATTTAGTAACCCGTTCTTGTTCTTTATTTTCTTTTATCGAAAATAAGGAAACTTTATTTTGTTGAAAACGAAAACAATAAAAAAGAAGCTTGATTTTATTGTTTTCTAGGTTTCAAAGAAATGAAGAAACCTAAATAGTTCTAAATAGTTGCCAAATGCTTAAGTTTCTCAATTGAAAACAAGAAAACGGGGACCCAAACCCAAAGTAGCTCATATAATAAAGACGATGATAACACGAACTTCCCTACTTTCTTAACCCAGCAGACATTTTCTCTACGAAAAGTGGATTAAAAGTACAAACGCGAAGAAACGAATGAAACAAACTGGGAAATGGGTAATCACAGGAGCAGATGAGATCAAACCCAAGAGGTTATTCCTTGCCAAGCCCACGCTCTTGCATGGTAGAACCAACCGGGCCATTCAGCTAAAACAATCCTGAACGATCTCTACTAATATCAGACGAGAGCTTAGCGAAAATAAGCGACACCCAGATATCAAAAACCAAAACCAATCCAAAATAGGGCCCCAAAACCCCTAGATCAAAAATACCCACAACAAGAAAGCAGAGCAAAACGACCCAGTTCGCTCTTATAAAGAGGATATAGGGATAACCCAAAATCTGGACAAAAAAAATTCACTGACGGAAAAAAGAAAGTGACATATATATATACACATAAGCATAAATTCGAAAATTAAGACCTTCGGATGAAATATTAGAGGAACCGAGCCTTGAGCAGTTATCTCCAATGATCGAAATGCAGAGAAACAGTGATCTTTCTCTCCACTGTGATACTTTCTTTTCTCCCTTCCGATAGCCCGCGATTGAACCAGCAACAAGATGCGGCGTCACAATCGGAGATACTTATAAGAAAATGAAGGAACGAGGAAAATTGACTCAATTGACTCGAAAAAGTTTCCATTTTGCTCAAATGACCTAAATTATAAAAATTGACTCAACTGACCCAGTATTAACTTTTCTTGACATTTCAGAGAGTCTGCAATTACGAATATACCCCCAAATGAATTGAACTACAACAAATCTGGCACAGAATCACCTAGGTTGGTGTAATTAAAACCATGGGCAAGTTCCACTTGATTCATGACCATGAATTTATTAAAATACCACCAACTTAATAATTCCCCACCAAATTTTTGTACTATCATTTATTATATACCCACACATTCTCACCGAGTGTAGAGGATAAAAGTATGTTTCAGTCCGTATTGTCCAAAAGCACATCTTTCACGTGGTTTTGAAGAACTTCCATACCTTTTCCAACATTTTTCACATCTTGAATCTATTAAAGGAAGTCAATTTTTCATCTATGACACCTTGAACGAGGTTAGTTTTTTATTGGTTCATAATATTGTTTTCGATTCGTCTAGAATATGATGTATTTAGTTGGAGTAAATGGAATTTCTGAATTTTTGTCAATATTTTTGTGGGTAAAAGAAGTTACGTAAGTCAATGATTCATGACCGTGTTTATTCGTTTAATGGCCGTGGTCAATGGTTTTATGATTAACGGTCGTGGTTTTAGGTCGATTGCATACAGATAACCTTGATCGGCTGACGACCATGGTCCATTTTATAAACCTGAAATACAAATACATTATTCAGCAAGCTAGAACCCAAACAAAGAAAGGAACATATGAAAGGAATGGATGAAAACCCAAACATAGAAAGGAACCGATGAAAACCAAAAAACAACATAATCTGTCCAAATTCATGGGCTTACCATGGCCTAGGTAGTGCAAATTCAAGAAGGATATTGATTCTGTCAAATTTCAAGGTCACGACCATGGCTGTGGTACGACCGTGAATTTGGACAGAACCAATGTCGTGGTACTCTTTTTCATGGTCGTAGTCAAGCAATCATTTTAACCAAGGCCAAAAACCACACCCGTGAAATTTGCGTTGAACCACGGCCGTTAACGCGCCCATTAAACCTTCCTTTTTCCACTGTAGAAAACCCACACAACGATAACAAACGCAGCAGAAAACGTTCAGCCCACACAAACCCATGCAAACACAACCGAAAACAGAAACCCCGAAGCCCTAAATCAAAATTTCAACCACAAACGTAAATCATAAACAAAAAACGCTGATTTCGAGCCCTACAAGTACCGAAAATACTAAATAGGCTGCCATGGAAGGAATTAATGGACGAATAACAAAAAAAATCGCAAATATAAGTAAAAAAAAAATATTTTCTTGCCATAAAAGGGACGCAAATACGAAATAAAATGTTCTAACCTCGAAGTTTCGGATATGGGAAGCGATTCAGAGCACAATATTGACTAGTAGAAAGTGAAACAGAGGAAATTGAGGGAGTGTAAATCGAATGGGCGAAAACGAAAACGGAAGAACAAAAAAGAAGATGGAATGAGAGATACGAATAGTTTGAATTTGAACTAAGGGGTATAATGGTCATTAAATTAACGGTCGTGGTACTCTTTTTCATGGTCGTGGTCAAGCAAACAATTTAACCACGGTCCAACCTAGCTCATTAGTTGTCTTTCATGAACAACACGGTCGTGGTACTAGTTTTCACGGCCATGGTCAAGCATTCATTTTAACCACGGTCCAACCTAGCCCATTAGTTGCCTTTCATTAACACCACGGCCGGGGTCCTATAGTTCACGGTCGTGGTGAAGCAAAAAATTTGTGTTACTTTTCTACTAACCAAGGTCAAACTAACAATAACCACGGTCAAAACCACAGTCGAACCTGCCCATTAATTTCCTTTCGTGTTAATTCGTTCGCGACTTCACTTACATTCCAGATTGAGGCTAAAATAGTAATTTAATCCTTCAATATTCTATTCAAAATATTAAATTGGGTCAGTTGAGTCAAATTTTTTAATTGAGGTCAGTTGAGCAAACAACAAACTTTTTTAGGTTATTCAGGTCAATTTTCCAAGGAATTAAAAGCTAAAAGATTTTTTTTCTTGTTTAATGAATTAAAACGCTGTAAGATGTATATTGGCCTGTTGTTATTGGTGGTAATCTTTTACAGTTTTTTCAAATCTTCAAAATAAAAAAGAAAAAAATATTGGCATTGAAAGCTTTTTTTGAAGTACAAACATGTTAGGATTAGATTTCAATTCCCAAACTTTTTAGACCTTAACTAATTGAGTCAGGTTTGATTTAATTGATTTAAAAACTTTTTTTAGTACATTAAAATAGATTTTTTATTTTAGGGAAAATTTTAAAATTTAAATTAACCCTACAAAATGGTTTTGAAGATTTTTTCTACTGAAAAAATATAAAAATCATGAAAAAAACCAATTTTTACTTGAACTTGGTAAAATATATCTATTTATATCCTAAACTTTCAATTTCATCCGATTGCATCTTAAGTCTTACCATTTTTACCTTAAACTTAAAAGGTATTACAATTTTGAATTTTGTTTGAAGGATTGATAATAAAAATAATCACACATGTAATTTTAAATTGTAAAATATATGTCTAATACAAAATTGATTGGATATTAAACAAAAATGATATTGTAGCTTTTTTTTTTGTTGAAATTTATGAAATTTTGTAAAGTTATTGAAGGATTGATTTTGTGCCTTGATCCAACCTTATATCATGCAAAGCCTACTTTATTTCAAATCAATAAACTTATTTTTAGATTTTTTAATTCTTTGTTATTAAAATTAATAGATGTAAACCAACATAAAGTTAGCTCAACTGATATATGTCTCTAATTAAAAAGTTATTATATTGTTGTATCGTGACACTAGTTGTACTTAAAAAAAACCATAAATTTATTATATTTATGCATAAGCAAAAGCATATTTGGTTGGAGATGTTATTCTCGGGCAGCAAGTCAAGCCAACCCCTTAATGGTCACCAGGTGGGTTTTTTTTTTTTTTTTTTTTTTTTAAAGGAAATGCCAGGTAGCTATTTATCTAGTGGATGGAAACTTCATTATTTTCAAATTATGTCATATGATGTGCATTTAAATTACATGTTTTTTTTGGCTCGTATTTAATTTAGTCTTTGTTTTCATTTATCTTTATGATTTTAAAATTTTCAATTTAACTTTTTAGTCTAATTAAATCTCACAAAACATCTCTATCATTAACCATATACCACCATACATAGACATGTTTACTGTTTATTATGGTAATGAAACTTGTGTGTGTGTTTTTTTTAATTTGGTTGAGTGTGTACTTACCTAAATATATTAGAGTTTAGATTTAAGTAACAAAAAATGAATCGATTTTATTTGGGTAAAAAGTGGACCAATAGTTTAATAATTATTTGTGACGTTAACCAAATCAAAAGAAGTAAATTGAAACTAAGTCCAAATCATATAGATTATATGGAAATTAAACTCGCCTCATATGGATCAATTTTGAATGAGAGTAGTATTCAAAAAAAATTTCTCTATGATTTTTTTCCTTTTGTTTTTAATATTTTTAGTTGATCAATTCGAGCATAGATAATTGGATAGATAAATGGATAAGACATATATTACCTACCAAATATTGATGTCTTGATCCCTCGCCCTAATATCGTTCAACTTAATTAAAAAATATTAATGATATTAGTGGAGCATGAAGTAATTTTTTATCGACATGAATATAGTTCAACTAGTGAATGCGTTACTCCTCTCTAAAAGTTAAAAATTTAAAATTTCCATTTGTTATTGAACTCCAAAATGAAATAGAAAGAACTTAAATAACAAATGTTTATGAAATATTTATGAAGTTAAATATGACTTTTTTTTAACAAAAAATAAAGCATCATATGAAAAATGGAGCGGTGAATTTGAAGTTATAACTGCAAGTAGCCATCCATACCATAACTGTAACGCCTCAAGTCTAAGATTCAAAATCTAGATTTGGCCATAATCGTCCCGACATTCCATTACATCCCTTACGATCTGTCTGCGTCATCGTCAAGTTCTGAGCTACTTAGAAGAAGTAAAAAAAATTGAGGATTGCTTCAAATCAAGCATGCTTAACTTTGGAGTTCTAACGATTGAGTTGTCGAAAAGGAATGTGCAACTTGTTAATATATACACAGTAACTATCAATTTTTTTTAAGTGTTTCTTGATCATTATTCCATAATCTTAGAATCCTTCTCATTCGAATGTAATATCGGTTACCCCTCCTCTCTACTCTCACAATAACAATGTTATATTTCTTGAAAATATTAAATTACGGTTCTAATATTTAAGTAAGACTTCATTGATCCGAATAATTATCTAGCAAAGTCAATCAATTAAATTTGTTTTTATATATCAATATAAACATAATTCAATTGACTCGATTCGATAAAAAATCATCCATTCGAATTTAGTTGTACTTATTTTTATATTAGCTAATTAAAATAATGGGGCAACATCGGCTTTGTCGACGTGGAGCAATAGTTTGTCTAAGTAATTAAAAAATTAAGATTTGGAACTAAAAATGATATGCACACATGATTAAAATGTAAAATTGGATATTTAAGGCATGTCCATAACATTTTGCATCTAATGAGAGTACAAATATTGCACACGATTCAATACCTAAGACAGGGGATTGGTGCGCGTTTCAATGAATATGTTTAATGAAAAAAAATAGAAAAATAAATGATTGGTGTACAATTTTATTGTTTTATTTCAGGATTCAGAAGTTTGGCTTCTTCAATCCAAGTGGTGTTCATGCATGCCAAGTGCTTAGCTTTGGATGCCATCTGACTTTCTCGTTTTCCCAATTGGTGCACGCTCGTAGACGAATCTGAACGTTTTGTAGCTTACGAAGCTAATCTGAACATAGCTCAGTAGATTAAGACACATGTATCCTTATCTAACCATGAGGGTTAAGAGTTTGAATTCTCACCTCCATATATTTATAAAATTTCATATTATAAGAAATTATTTTATGGATATGGTTATCCCGATGAGTTTAGTTATTTTTTTAGCTTAATAGAGTAGAAATTCAAACTTCGAAATTATATGTTTTAACCAGTTTGTTGTGTTAAGGTTGTTCCGGTACTTTCACCTTATTTCTCTAAAAATATATATTTCTTCGTAGTTATTTTACATTCAAAGATTTGTCTTTAATATTTACGAGAGTTTTTTAATTTTTGTCCTCAAACACCAAAAACTTGCCACTAGGGATGGCTAAGGGACAAGATGCATTCTCCACCTCCACTGGAGATTTCTCTCTCTCCCTCTCTTTTTTGGTAAGGTCGTTAGGGTTAGAGTTTTTTGATTTGGGCTTAAAAATGGGCTTAGGAGTTGGGCTGAAAAATATAAACATTGCTGGAGTCCATTCTCCATCCTCATCCTGATATACTATTGATATTTGATTTTGGCATGTCCCCAATCAAATCGAAAATGCTCTATCCACTTAGTGGCTATATTTCTTTTTTAATCATTCCTACTATCCATATGGAATAAAAATGGATCACCAAACTACAATTAGAGAGATAATTGATATTACAATAAAACTACATCACTTTTAATTCAACCACGGATGACAGAACGAACAAATTATATATATGTTGATATGAGCATGTCTTAACTAGTCAAAGCATTACTTACTTCTCTAAAGTTTGGAGTTCAAATTTCTACCCATCTTATTTTACCCAAAAACAATATTATACATAGAGGGAGAGAGTAAATTTGAAAAAAAAAATTCTTAAAGGGACAAATACGACAATATATAAACTTGAAAAAACAATTTCTTAAAGGAACTGTGGGTTGGGCTTAAGCCCAGGCCCAGTAGATTCCTTCCTTTGTCGTAGAGGCCA
>NW_019104490.1:3011865-3036080 GCF_001995035.1 Momordica charantia
CTTTTTATTATTTTTCCATAGTTAGAGAGAGGGGTGGTCCAACCAAACATATTGTTTGCTCCTACTCAATGCCTTACGAGTGAGTATTTGAATCTGTAACAATTTAGTTCTTGTCGTAAAAAAAACTTAAACATCATCAAATTTAAGTGTGACTTTTGTCGTACAACAATTTAGAATTTGTAATTTACAAACACATTTGGTTCTTCATTAAGTTTATCGATATACATGTACAAAAAAGTATATTAAATCTTAATAACGCTTTTAGTAATATAGACTAAATCGTTACAAGTTTTAAACTAGAAGAATTAAATTATTACCACTTTGAAAGTAGAGTGACTAAATCGTTATTAACAAAAGTTCAACGACTAAATTATTACTTCAATAAAAATATATGTATCGGACCACAAAAGTAATTTTAAACAAAACTTCCACTAACACACAAATATCAAAATAGAAGAAAATATTATACCGGCAACATCCGTACTAAACATCTTTCACATTTTTTTCATACAAGAATTCACCATACAAAGAAATTAGGAACTCTTTTGTGGGTATTGTTGTGGAGAGCACATGTGAAAACGACCTAAAATGAGATAATAAATAACTTTAAATCATCACCGAGGCAAGAATCAAAAGCTACATGTCAACCTGAAGATAACTCAACCAGTTAAGATACCTATCTCCAACTAAGTGATTATCACTTTTATACTAAAAAAAGAAAAACGAAGGAATCCAAATTTTAAAACTACATATATTCTCTCTATCCCACATAATTAATCACCAGACATGAAAAGAAAAAAGAACACACACACACACAACTTTCACAAATCTCAAAAATGCATAGGAAGGAATTGACCCTAAAGGGGCATTGCTTTTGAGGGGTTCTTAAGTGTCACAGTTTTTTTTGTAAGTTGATTAAGGAACATCACATTAGTTGTATTAATTATATAATAACGGGGTGGGTGGTGAAAATTAATTTTAAAAGATTAAGGGATTCAAAATTCAAAGCATTCGTGGTTGGGGGGAAAAGTTATATCATACTAATTAAAATTATTTGGGTTAATGTTGCATGTGATGTGCCTCATGTTCAATTGGTGGGTTTAATTATAAGGCTAAGATTAGAGATTAGGGCAGCTTCCTGATTATGGGCCTAATTATTAGCATTAGCAATGAAGACTGTGCCAATGCAATAGGAGACCCTTTTTTGGGTCTCTTAATTTTCACTTTCCAGATAGATCTTACACTATAATTGGTTTTATATATATCTATTTTCTCTTAAATTTTGACTAGCTCAACGGATTTTGAATTAGTAACATTTCCTATTAGAGGTGAAAATATTTATGGGTTGTTTGGGACACTCATAGTAAGATGGGGAGTGGTCTAATCATTTGAAGCAAGAAAGTCTAAATTATCAACTACGAACGAAGAATCGTAAAGATCTATATCTGCAAGCATTCATCGAGACGCTATCAAATAAAATTTCCATTGAAATGTTTGTACCAAGTAAACTTGTCCCCCCGATGCATATTAGATCTCTAAAATAATTGCTTTGATTGGCTCTTCTATTTGCTACCCCATTCTTTTTCTGTTTCTTCGATAAAGTCCAAGTTTTTTTTTTTCTTTTTGTTGTTGTTGTTACCGGATTGATGTTGTGTTTTAATTTTGGTAAGATTTGAATGTAACTGTAGAATTTGCTGTTTGTTTAAAAAATATATATATTATTTCAAAAGTTTCAATAGACGTTTTATGAACGTTTAGAAAATACTCAACTTTGAGTAATCACATCCACTAATAATTTGAACAAAAAGTTGGTATGAAAAAATGTGAAACAACGTGAAAATTAACATAGAACTTCTGAATTATAATTATGTATGAAAAGAGATAAAATGTGGAATAARCTATCGTTTTTAAAAGAAAGATTAACGTAAAAGTTGGGTAGAAAATGGAGAAACAGACTCTCTTGACAATGTAGGAAGACAACTTTTAAGGTAAAATTAGGACGTCCAATTACTATCTTATTCTAGATTTTGTCACGTCAACTTTCCATAAAATATTAACAGATATTCATTGAAAGGGTATTTTTGAAAAGTTTGGGAAAAGTTAAAAGATAGTGGTATTTTTGTAATTTAGCCATATATGTGTGTGTATGAATTTGTAATGATTATGCAAGGATGATGGATAAAAGTTTGATTTTTTTTTTTGGGATGATTTGATTGGACTAGAAAGGGGTGGTGGAAATGGGGGAATTGAATGAGTTAGCGACAGAAGGGACCCATCAACTGCTGAAGAGCAGAGGATAGAAATCAATCAGAAAACAGATTAAAAAAATCTTCTGCCTATACAAAAGAAAAGAAAAAAAAAAGGAAAGAATAATAATTTAAGGGTTTTGTCTTTTGAAGATCCTACCAAAATACATTGAAAAGATAGATTGGTTTCTTTTGTTTATGCCTCAAAACAATAGGACTCCTAAGTTGTCTGAAAATCATAGGCACTGCTGCCTCTTGTGGATTTGTATTTATCTCTCTCTTTTGGGCAATAGCTTAGTTTGTTTATTGGTATTATTCTCTCTCTCTCCTATTGGATCGAAAGATATTTTATATTTTCGTTGGGTTCTGGTACCATATTAATATTCATTCAGTTCCATTTCAAAATTAATTGGTAATGAGAGAAGTGAGTCACGTCTATGATAAACCATTGTAAGATCCATTTTCTTTTCAATGTGAGATGTTTAACAAAATCTGAACAAGAGTTTAGGTTCTTCGTTTGTATTCATCTCACTTATGGATACAAGTGTTTTTTTTTTCTAATTCAACAACGGTTGAGATATTTGAACCTTCAGCTCTAAATAAACAAGTAATGTCTTAGTTAGTTAAATTTTGCTCATGTTGACTATTGGACACAAAGAGTTTAGTGTATATGAACATGTGTCCTAGATTTGTATCTCTCTCCTCTCCTCTCTCTTTTATTGGGTAAGAAAATCTCATTCCAAGAATAGTTCTAAATTTTCATAATATTTCGTTACATATTCTAAAATGATGTTAGAAATTTCTAAAAACACATTTTTCAAGAGTACTTATTTAGAAGTTTCTAAACTCACTCTCAATTTTGTCGATTCTTATTATCTTTCTCCCTCCCTAAGAATGACAATAGGACATGAGGAGATTATAGTGCTTCATTTTGTCTCAATTCCCATAGGAAATTTCAATCTCTCATCCTTAATTTCAAGCAATTGTGTTGAATTATTCCGTGTGAGGATCAGAGACTCTCCCCATATCTCTCTTCAACAAATAAGATTTTAGGGCATGTTTCAACGTTGTTCATGTTTCTTACTTTTATTTCTCGTATCTAGTTTTCTAGATACACAAACGTTTGGTGATTATTTCTGTTACTCGTTTTTCATTTTTAAGAAATATTTTCAAAACATAAATGAAAAAACATTTTACCATCCTCGATTTTTTTAAGTTAAAATTTTGAAGATAACTGAAACAATAAATGGTTACAAACACGCGTTTCATATATTTTCTCAATAAAAATAAATAACAAAAGGATAAGAATCAATTACGAAACGTATTTTTATTTCCATTTATTTAAAATAGAAAACAAAAAATATAAATGTTATCAAACGGAACTTAACCCGATTGATTGGTCCTACATCTGGGGTAGGTGAGGTAGATGAGATAGTTTATTGGGTGGGTTGATGTGGGAGCATGTGCCCACAATAGGAAACCAAAAGAGAGTTTTGGACTGATGTTGAGTTGAGAGTTGAGAGTTGAGATAACCAAAACCTTCAACTTCTTTTTTGATTCCAAGTCAACCAAACACCTCTCTTTCTTGGATGGTGATGGTGTTGGTACCACATTCACACATCAATGATTTATTACAAAACTACCAAATCCATCAATGTTTCACATGTTTAGTCAAATTATAATATTTTTAACTTTTTTTTTTTATATATATTTTCTTACTAATAACCTTCATGATCTCAATACCAAACTTACTACATAAAATTTTAAATTTAGTTTGTCTAAATCTACCCATTCTCTCGATGTCTTACTAACAACATCTACATTTTCTTCTATGATACAAAGATTACCAATTATATAAAGGCCTTAAATTATCTCATGTAGAAGTTTCTAACTTCAATTATACGCTCTATTGGAAATAGTTAGTTATATCAGTTGAGTCTCACCTATTTTTTATGTAAGAGTTAAAAGAGAGAGTAGTGAGCCAAAAAAATTGAAGCTGATCTAAGAGTTTGTATTGGAAAAACAGAAAATTGTATCATTAATATAGAATACTAATGATATATAGAATATGGATAACATGTGAGTTATGTTAATGTTCTCCTTGTTTTGTTGTTACATTATCGTTTTGTCATTTTGTAATTTGAAATAATGTTTTTAGTAATAATTTTGATGGAATATAAATTAAACAATAATATATACAATTAGAGTAAGTTTTAATGTTAAATTACAAATTTAGGTTATGAGTTTTTAGGATGATGCGTAATAGATTTTTAAAATTTAAAAGTGCTTTTTAGGTTCTTGAACATTCGATTTTATTATTTAATAGGTTATTGAACTTTCAATTTTATGTCGAATAGATTTTTCAAAATCTACAGACTATTAGACATTTGACTAAATTGAAAGGTCAACAAACTATTAGACACAAAAGTTATTTTTGTTAAGTTTAATGGTTCATGAATCTTTAAAAATATCGAATAGGTTAGGAATCTACTAGACACAAACTTCAAAGTTCAAAGACTTATTTGATTATTTTATAGTTCGGGTACTTATTACACAACATTAAAACAAACAAAATATACAAAAGACAAGTTATATAAATATGCCTAAGTCATGACAGTTTGACCTTTATTTAATAAAAAAATAAAAAATAAAAAATTCAAATACAAGATAAATACCTTAACATCTATCATAACTCAAGGTTAAAGATATATATCATCAACGAATTTTGAATCTCTAACCTACCTATTGCTATTGTTGAATTAAAAAAAAAATAGTTGAGTTATGTCCATGAAACAATATTATCGTTGTTTTTCGTGACAAGAAAATTGAGTAGATTTTAAATTCAAACATTAAGCTTTGGTGAGAATTCTCCCTCCTCCTCTCCCTCTCTATGAAAACACATTTTGACTTTGATGAAAGGCACAAAAATGTCCCCCTAATGGCAAGCAATTACAAGTATGCACGTTGGTTTATGACTATAAATGTGACATTTAAAGCTAGGTAACTAACAAGGTAATAATGGACAATGTATTTATAAAGGACCTCAAAATTATTGCACAAAAGGTGGAGAATATCTTAATGGGGTAGTTTGAGAATCCCATTTATAATTATTTCCAACCCAACACACAACACCAGCAAAATCAAAAACCAAAAAAAAAAAAAGAAAAAAAAAGAAAAAGGGTTTTGAATCCCAACCCAATTACATTCAAACTAAAAACCCCCAAAATTAGGGTTTGATTGGTAATGGGCCATTGATCATGGGAGGCGGGAGGCTTTGGAAAACGAAAGTTCCTTTTTTTTCTTCTTTTTCCTTCTCCTTTTGAGATAAAAGTTAAAACCCACAAAGCGGAAGAGGAACAAACAAAGGGGCCACTTCCAAGAGTTAAAGATGTGAATCCCAGAAGGCAAAATCACTGGGACTGGGGTTTTTCTCTGAAAAACTTTCACTGCAATAAAAAGTTTGAAGGGTTTTCTCTGCCCTCTATGGGTCGTGGGGTGGAGCCTACAAAGCATACCTTCGTCGGATCCGTGGCCTGGGCCCCTTTTTCTTTCCTTCTTTCTTCCCCCTTCTTTTCAGACCCAAAAATTCTCCATCTCTCTCAGAAACAGTGAGAAAAGAGGGGGCTGTGTGTGTGGGGTTATTCTGTTACCAAGTTAGAGAGAGTGTTTGTCCAGTATCAGAACAGGGGTCAGGAGCCACTTGGATTTTTTTCTATCTTTCTCTGAAAAGGTTAGCCCAATGTTTTGCCTTCTTTCATCTCTCTGCTGCTATTTTTCTTTATTTTTTGACTTTTCCTATCCTTTTCTGCAAATGGGTCTTTCTCAAATCTATGTGAAAAGAAAGAGTAAGCGCTCATTCTCTTCCCAACTTCCAAATTGCTCACATTCTGCAAGGTGTCTAAACTCCCATTTTTTACTTATCCCTTTTAGTATTCGTTCTGCTTACTATTTACTGTTCCAATGCTTACTTCTCCTTGTTCTTGGATTTTGAAATCACTTCTGCTGCTGATTTTCTGGTTTATGACATCTGTTTGGATTGCTGGAATTTGAACTTCTGCTGAGTTTTCTTGTTTTTGTTTTTTTTTTTTTTGGTTCTCTTTCTTTCCATTGTTAGGAACTGGGTCAATGAATCTGGAGGCACAAGATCGAATGCCCACGTGACTACTTTTGAGATTTGAAGTCCAGTGAGTAATCAATCAGATCTGAGTTTTTGAAATCATTGTCTTTTAAGTTGTCTAGTGAAATATGGGCTTTCTGGTTGAAAATTCTGATGTTTTTCTGTAAGGTCTCCCTTTAGATCTTGAATGTCATTAAATTTGCCTGCCTTTTGTTTGATGCCATTAAATATGATTCCGCAAATTTCTGCTTTAATCCACCATGACAGTGTTATGGAGTAGAAGAATGCAAAAAATTGGTTCTGCAATTTGTTTTTCTTTTACCCAATGACTTAAAGTCTTTCTCTGTTGTCTGCCCTTTTCAATTCAGAATGCAAGATTCAGATTTTCTGTATTGAGTTAAAGAATGAGCTTTTGTGGATATGGACGTTGGAGAAGAAAGCTCCCGGTTTGGGTCCTTACCTGCTACGACTTCTAGAAATCTGTCATCATCGTCTTCGACATTCTTTTCAGCACTTCAGTCGCCATTCTTTTCTCCAAGGTCATCGACATGTCGAAGATCAGAAGCAACAAAGGCAGAAGTGGGATGTGAAAGCATGGACTTCAGAGTTGATCCACTGAGCTCTAGTGTGGTGGTTCCAGATTCTGAATCTTTGTTAAAAGCCAAATTTGCAGTTTCGGATATGATACGAAATCCAGAGACTGGCATTCCGGGTGACTTTCAGAAGTTCGATCAAGCTTCGTCTTCAACTGGTTTATCTGGAAGTACTCCTTATAGTTGCAGCCTTGCTCATGGAAATAACTATTTGGGGCCTAGAGAGAAGTATAAAAAGCATAGCAGAAGTAACTTTAACTCTTATGCGACAGCTCCAATTTCGCTTTCCTCTAGTAGACTAAGGAGTTACGATGTTTTCATTGGTTTGCATGGTTCCAAGCTGTCCTTGCTGCGGTTTGCTAATTGGCTTCGTGCAGAGATGGAGGTTCACGGGATGAGTTGTTTTGTGTCTGATAGAGCAAAATGTAGGAGTTCCCGCAAGCATCGAGTCATTGAGAGGGCAATGGATGCATCCTCGTTTGGAGTTGTGATTCTAACAAAGAAGTCGTTCCAAAATCCATACACCATCGAGGAGCTGCGGTTTTTCTCTGGTAAGAAGAACTTGGTTCCAATATTTTTTGATTTGAGTCCAGGAGATTGCCTTGCCAGAGACATTGTGGAGAAGAGGGGAGATTTGTGGGAAAAACATGGGGGTGAGCTGTGGATTCTGTATGGAGGATTGGAGAAGGAATGGATAGAAGCCATCGAAGGGCTTTGTCGGGTTGATGAGTGGAAATTTGAAGCTCAGAATGGTAACTGGAGGGACTGCATACTGAAAGCTGTCATGGTACTTGCAATGAGGTTGGGAAGGCGGAGCGTTGTCGAGCACTTGACTAAGTGGAGGGATAAGGTAGAGAAAGAAGAGTTTCCTTTCCCCCGAAACGAGAATTTCATAGGCAGGAAGAAAGAATTATCAGAGCTAGAATTCATACTATTTGGCAATATAACTGGTGATTCTGAAAGAGATTACTTTGAACTCAAAGCTCGGCCGAGGCGAAAGAATTTGACCCTTAGCTGGAGTAAAGGCAGTTCACTAGAAGAGAGACAGCAGGAACAAACATTAGAAACGCACAACAAGAAGGGTAAAGAACCTATTGTGTGGAAGGAGTCCGAAAAAGAGATCGAAATGCAGAGCATTGAATTTCCCCAAAGGCATCGACGACTGAAGACAAGAAGTGGCGAAAGGTATGCCAAGAGAAAAAGAACAGCCAAAGTTATGTATGGAAAAGGTATCGCTTGCATTTCAGGAGACGCTGGAATCGGTAAGACTGAGCTTCTTTTAGAATTTGCATATCGACATCACCAAAGATACAAGATGGTTTTATGGATTGGAGGTGAAAGCAGATACATCAGGCAGAATTATCTGAACTTAGGTTCCTTCCTAGAAGTTGATGTAGGATTTGAAAGTTGCTCAGGTAAACTCAAAATAAAGAACTTTGAGGAGCAGGAAGAGGCAGCCATTTCCAGAATTCGTACAGAGCTGATGAGAAACATCCCGTTTTTACTCGTGATCGATAATTTAGAATGTGAAAAGGATTGGTGGGATCACAAACTTGTGATGGATCTTCTTCCTCGTTTTGGTGGAGAGACGCACATCATAATATCCACTCGTCTTCCTCGTGTGATGAATTTGGAACCATTGAAATTATCTTACCTGTCGGGGGCTGAAGCAATGTGTTTGATGCAAGGAAGTCTTCGAGACCACTCGATCTCAGAGATTGACGTTCTGAGGATCATTGAAGAGAAAGTTGGAAGGTTAACTTTAGGCCTTGCAATAATTGGTGCAATCTTATCCGAGCTTCCCATAACTCCCACTAGATTGTTGGATACAACTAACAGAATGCCTTTCAAAGATCAATCATGGAGCGGTCGGGAAGCTCATGTATTTCGGCGTAATAGTTTCCTTATGCAGCTTCTTGAGGTATGTTTCTCCATTTTCGACCATGCTGATGGGCCACGAAGCTTAGCAACTAGAATGGCGCTAGCGAGCGGTTGGTTCGGTCCCGCTGCCATTCCCATTTCACAATTAACCCTTGCAGCACACAAGATACCAGAGAAGCGACAGCGGACAAGGTTGTGGAGAAAGTTGTTACGTTCCATGGCTTGCGGTTTGACTTCATCTTACACGAAAAAGTCTGAAGCTGAAGCAACTTCCATGTTGTTAAGGTTCAATATGGCAAGAAGCAGCACCAAGCAGGGATGTCTTCACTTCAACGATCTTGTCAAGCTGTATGCTCGCAAGAGAGGGGTGAACGGAGTTGCTCAAGCGATGGTTCAAGCTGTCATTAACCGCCCATCGATCATTCATCACTCTGAACATATATGGGCAGCATGTTTCTTGCTCTTCGGGTTCGGTCGGGACCCTGTAGTCGTTGAGCTCAAAGTACAAGAGCTATTGTACCTCATAAAAGAAGTGGTTTTGCCGCTTGCCATTCGAACATTTCTTACATTCTCCCAGTGCACCACCGCGCTGGAACTTCTCCGGTTATGCACAAATGCATTGGAAGCTGCAGATCAAGCCTTCGTTACCCCAGTCGAGAAGTGGTTTGATAAGTCACTTTGCTGTAGGCCAATTCAGACGAACGCACAGTTGAATCCTTATCTTTGGCAGGAGCTAGCTCTATGCAGAGCAACGCTGCTGGAAACCCGGGCAAGGCTAATGCTAAGGGGGGGACAATTCGACATCGGGGACGATCTAATTCGAAAGGCGATCTTCATCAGAACTTCCATATCTGGTGAGGATCATCCGGATACCGTATCTGCTCGCGAAACTCTCAGTAAACTCAATAGACTTATTGCTAATTTCCATATTCATTCTTCTCCATAGGTTCAATAATTTTCTTGTAAGGTAAAGTTTTTACTCCCTAGATTGATTATATACCTAGAATGTCAAATAAACCTCTGTATACTTTCCCAGGAAATTCTTTTATACGATTCTAACCCTGACTTAGATTTTGTCATTGTCGATTTTTCGTCAAACCAACACCCTTGATTCTTCCCGTCTCTTACGTTTCAGTTTCAAACAATCTGTTTCAGTATGATTCTTGCTTCTACAAGCGAACTAGTTTTGGTTTGCATTTATAGTATGAGGTTTGAAAGAAGCAGCTTTGTTGGCCATTTGTTCCAAGTTTTTTTTAGCTTAATACCAAAAATTCATGACGTCTCTCGGGTTCGGGCCTTGAGGCAAACACGAGTACCCCTGGATATAGGGTAGTCAACTCTGACTCCCCCGTTATAGAAACAAAAAAAATATTGTTTTTCTTTAATGGTTTGGTGTTATTTTTCTTTTTCAACTGATCTTAGCATAAGGCTCAGTGTGGGAGAATGGGTTTCAATGGAAATGTATATTTAATTTTCTTATGATAATAATTCTCCAAATATCATGTTATCTTTTTATCTCAACCATTTATAATTAAGCCATAAAAATAGCTAATTCAAAACATAAAATTCCTCAAATGAACACAAAAGCAAACCGATTACATAACCAAGGTGCTAAATTTCTGGAATTCTCAAGCTTGACTGCAACTCCGACCTAGGATGATCAACAACGAGCACGACGACTCCCTCGGTGATTCACGATAATCGACGACGAGAGACGAAACACCGATTCCAGCTGGAAATACCCCAAGAACAACCTCCTATTTTACGTCGTTGGAGTCTGTCGAAGGTAGTGGAGATTTGATATGGAGAGCTTTGGTAATTTTCTTATGGACTCCATACTTAAACGAGTCCGTCTCTAAACAAAAGTGTAAATGGTTAATATTCATCCACACGTCGACATCATCATCGATTTTTCCATATGTTAATTAGTTCACCATCAACACAAATAGTAAATCGATATATCTATTTTGTAGTAAAAAAATCAATGACGTATTAGAAAATATCAACAAAATGTAATTAATATACACAAATATTAATAACAAAAGTTTTAATTTTAAACTTAGTTTAAAAGGATAAAAATGCTTACTTGTTAATTTAAATAATTTTTATAATTTTTTCTAAAACATTTATCGACATTGTCATCATATCAATATTTCTATAAAATTGAGATCTCAACACTTCCATCAACATCGAGATTAAAAATCTTAACGAAAATCAAGATGTCCCTAGCTTAATTTTAGGAGTTATTCAAGTTTAAATTTTAATTTAATAAAACTTAAAGTAAAGAAATTGAGTTATTGATGTAATTACCCTAATGAGTTGATCTAGGTACTAAAATAAGCTTACTAAAAAAAACTTTTGGATGACATAAAAAAGATTGATATTTGATGTTGTGATGGAGAATGGGCCAATTAAATGTCACAAATTATTTATTTTAAAAAGAGTTCGTCTCAAATCATAAGATCTAAATTAAAATAAATTGACTAGGTGAAGACGAATAAGTTGGGGTTTTTATTTGTTTATTTATTTTATTGTTGTTATTATTATTATTATTATTATTATTATTTTGGCTTTCAATACAATAGATCTAAAGACCCTTTTTTTGTGGACTAATATCTTTAAACCATTTTCAATTCTTATTGTTTTTCTTTTTTAGTATTTTCATTTACTTTTCTGCCTAGTGATTAAAAATATAATACATTCGAATTATATAGGTGACAAAAACGAATTATTATAAATGAATAATCTATTAAAAAGTATGTGAAAGTAACAAAATACTTCTAAAACCCGAGTTGGAAAACGATTTCGTCAAATAAATTTACTACATTTAAAAAATAATAATAAAAAAATAAAAAAGTAGAAAAAGGAAAAGAAGATAAAGATACAAAAAATGCCCCCACGCAGGATCGAACTACGGACCTTCAGTTTACAAGACTGACGCTCTACCACTGAGCTATAGGGGCTGTTTTGTTAGTTAGTGGAATCAAAATGATAAAATTTATTGTTTTGTTTTAAAAGGTTTCAGTTTATCGTCAGATTGTGAATTGATGAAAATTTAGGAGGAAAAAAAAAGAAATAACGAAAGCAAACTCAAAATTTCTACCAATTTTTAAAAAATTTGGAGAAATTAGATAATATTTTCCATTTTTTTTTTAATTTCCACAAATTTATTAAGTTTATCATCAGATAATTTAAACATCGATGATAGGGAAACTCTTTAAACGGCGGGACTAAATTGAAAAACCACCCAAACACTAATTTTGTTATTATATTGGCTTTACACAAATAAAAATACATATATGTGATTTTAAGGGGAAAATTGAAAAAGAAAAAGGAAATATACGTCCTTTCAATTCTTGTATTTATTTATCAAATCTACAATTTACAATGATGTTTTAAGATTAATAAACAGTAGAATTGGTTTCTTAAAATATTTTTTTTTTCTACCAAACAAGTGGAAGAAAAGTGCAGATATATATATATATATATACATTTTTTTTTTGGATAAAGCCCCTCCAAAAATAAAAATTCAGCTTCAATAGGCATTATTTTGCTATTAATGATACATTAATTGAGGTATCTTAGATCTCTATAATTCATCCAAATGTTATAGAAAGGGCACCTTATACACTTGATACCATCCATTGGCTTTGAATGCTATTATTTGAGGGTAAAAGTCAAAACCGAAAAAATTGAAAAACGTACGAAACCAAACCGGTTTGATTAGTATGATTAATTGTTATACGTAAGGTTGTAAATTTTAATCTTTGGTTTCATTAGTATGATTAATTGCTATACGTAAGGTTGTAAATTTTAATTTGAGGTATGAATTAGAAGAGTGACGAAAGATAACTATGGTATGAAATCAACTACTTTTCGTTGGTACCCGAAAAATAAAATATTAGAGGAGTCAACTTGAGTAACTCGATTGGTAAAGACATATATCAAGAAATGTATATGATATTTGTTACTTTAGATTAAATGGTAAATGGAAATATATGAAACATTATATCATAGTTTGATTAATGTACACAACTATCATGAAAATACAGAGACAGAAGAGCTTGGAAACTTCTCCATAGCTTTCAATTTCTTTTTATGGTTACTGAGTTTTTCAATAATGTACAGAAGAAGGGGCTTGATCTTTGCCATTCAAGCATCAGCTTGGCCTGCCATGTCCTCATCACTTGAGGCATAATCATCTTCACTCAGCTCCTCATCACTTGATTTCTCCTCAGGGACAGCACCAATGTCTTCTGGCTTTGCGTATTTCTCACAGTATTCTGTAAACATAAATAACCAAAATGTGAAATGAGAAAGAATCGGTCGGGACAGGGGCTTACATTGTGATGATCACTATCAACAATTTCTCGCAGATGAGAATCGATGTTCTAGTCATCACAGATGCAGAACACAAAAAGGTTGGGTGCACTTGAATGGTGAATGTCATTAAAATGGGAATTTCTATTACAGATGAAGCTCGGCCAGTAAGTTTATCAAGTGAATTAACACGACATGAATGACCGAAAATTAAGCAGGCCTGAATTGATATTCATTGATGTTTTTGGCCTTTGACATGAATAGATTGTCCTCAGTATGTTTGCTGGTTTAAAGCTTTGCAATAAGAATGTCTTAATATATGTCATTATCATATGAAGATACTACTAAATCTTGTTTCGTGTTACTGTTAGCACCCGAACCAACAGCTTAAAATATGCTTAAACTATAAAATCTTCGATAGAAGTACCTTTTACTCTTTGTTCATATGCAGTGCGATCACGCATCATTACCGCAGCAGCTTCTCCATTCAATGGATCAGAAGGGTTGGGATACAGGAGAAGTTGTGGAAGAAACACTTCGAAAACATTTACAAGGTCTACATGACAAAAAAGAACCCGAATGAGGTCACGATTATTCGATTGCAGCATTATAATTCCACAAAGAAAAAACCAATTGATTGCCAAACTATATACATCAGAACCAATAACATTACAATTCCACAAATAAAAGAATAGTGATGGTTCCTACCAAACATAGGGCTCCATGTCTGGTTGATAACGTCTAAACAAACCGAGCCCGACCTGCAATTCATAAACATCTATATCAGTCAACAATCTACCCCATAAGAATAAAAGGCCCTAGCCATAGCAAGAACCAGAGTAGTAGGTTTCAGTTTCGGTTTCGGGGTAGTGGTTGCGGAGTCAGGCAACTCACATTTCATCAACATTGGGATGATAAATTTTGTTGACAAAGCCAATTGAAGGTGATTTGTAAGGATAAGCATCTGGCAACTCCACCCTAATCCTCCACACACCTCCTTGGTAAAGACCTTCCAATTTCAAGCCAACAAAGTAAATAAAGAAAAAAATAGACAAGATAAGTTAACATCTCATCTCAATCCAAATTCCTATTGCCTAGAATTGCATATATATCAACTGGGTCAGCAAAAAAAACAAGCTTTGAACATCAGCTCCGGATTAATCTGACACTAGTCATGTAGGAAATGGAACAGAACCAGACAACAAACTCAGGAAATGAAGAACCAAACAGATTAATTCATTCAGAGGAAGTCAGCTTATAATCACAACATGCCTCAAAACAATGAATCATGGGGTTTAGGAAAAAGGGGGAAACCAAAAGAGACAGGCCCAACAGAATATACAAGAAAGCCAGCCCCAGAGAAGAATCAGATGAAAAACAGCAAAAAAATGGACGAAATCAAACATGGGTATAGAAGATTTACTGTCTTTAGGGCCATGGAAGTCGACATAGAACTCCTGCATGCTATCATTGATCATCTCCACCTTGTAATCACTCATCATCCTGATTCAGTCAAAGCAGAAGAAGATGAAGAAAGGAGAGAACAATCCAATCGGGGAAGCCATGGGAATCGTGGGAACTTACAGTTTCATCAAATCCATTTCGCGTCGCTTGCTTGGAGAAGACATGATTTTGGTTTATCTTGATTTTTGCTGGGTTGTGGGTTGGGGGAGAAGAGAGAAAGAAATAGAAATGGAAATAGGAAGAGAAATGAGCTTTTTTTCTTTGTTTTTCCTCACCCGCAAAGGCGGTTCAGACACGGAAGTAGTGATTCAAGCTGTAAAAAAAGGGAGTCAATGGTGTGGTACCTTGCATAATCAAAAACCAAAACGCAAAAGATAGGATTTTGCCGGAGGAAAAAACTTAGGCTCCATGAAATTAAGGAGGAAACTTATACCAAAATAAAATTGTGTCGGATAATTATTTCTAATTTTTATTATTTTTTAATTAAAAAAAGGAACAAATGCATATTTGGTAACCATGTTTTAATTATTTTGTTATCTAAAATTTTAAATTAAAGAATGTAAAAATTTTATATAAAAATAAAATTTTCAAATTAAATATTTTTATTTTTGTTATATTTATTAAGCATTTTATAAGTAAAAAAAATATTTTTCTTTATGCTACGAAAAAACTGAAAAGAAGGATGAGAAACAAGAAACTTGATTTTATTATTTCTAAAATTTCTATACAATATTTTTTCTATATTTCTTAAAAATAAAAAAAAATAAATGAGAAAGTTATCGAACAGATTTGAATACGAATAAATTTTATATGAATTACAGTAGTTATGATTTGAAATTGCTCATAAATTTTATATGAATTACAGTAGTTATGATTTGAAATTGCTCTCAATCATGCAAAATCTTAGGGTCCGTTTCATATTCGTTTTTTGTTTTTCAAAAATAGGATTGTTTTGATAACCCGTTCAATTTTGTGTTTTTTATTTTTCAAAAACCATTTTGAAATTCTATATAAATTTCAAAAAAAAAAAATTGTTTTAAAAAACTGTTTGTTTTTCAAAATCTCATTCCCTGTTTTAATACTCAACTTTTTCTTTTCTTTCTCATATTTATTCTTAAAAAATTTATTTTTCACTCTAAATTTTTTTTATTTCTAAATTTTTCTCTACAAACTGTATTTTTTCTCTTAAAATTTTCATATTTTGAATATTTATTGTTATGGGTCTCTCTTCAACATTTTCTGTATTTTTGTTTTTTTTCTAAGAGACCAGTTTCATTTCTCTATCTAAAAAATTAATATTTTTCCTAACTTTTTTCTCTCGAAAATTCCATATTTTATAACTTTTCTCTCTTCGTAATTTATTTTTCTTCTAAAAATTATATTTGAATCATGTTCAGACCTCGTCCCCATCTCCGATTCTATTTTTAAATAATTAATATATATTTATTACACTTTTTTATATTTAAATTCTAAAAATAATTAAAAACAATTATAAAATCGATAATTTTTCTCGAGAACATCTCTCGGACCCCTAAAAATTTTCACGAGCCCGATAACGAGGAAGAGCATCCTCACTCGCACCCACGCTATCTCTACTCTATATAAAATTTTCTCTCTCTAATATGTATTTTCAATTTTCTAACTTTTTAAAAACAAAAAACTAAAAATTGTTACCAAACATGTTTTGGTTTTTTGTTTTTTAAAAACAAGAAACAAAAAATGGTTATCAAACATGATTTTTGTTTTTTAAAAACAGAAAACCAAAAACAAGAACTAAAAACAACAAAAATCAAAAACCAAAAACTAAAATAGTTATCAAGGGCCTCGCGAAACTGATTTTGGATTTTAGAAGATTTATTGAATTTTACCTTAAATCAATATTTTTAACTTTTTATTTATAAATTAATATTAAGAGCCTATATGATTTTTTTTTTATATTTTTCATTTCAGAATATTCAACCAGAAATTTTATTATTTTTTATTATATTTTCTTTTTTCATTTCAAACAAAATGAAAATTTTAAATTATTTTTCAAATTTCTAATAATAAGATTTAAAATAATTTCTTCAACTTTCTTAATTTTAAGTGGGGTAAAAGGAAAAAAAAATGATGGGAAATTGTTTGTTTTGGTGTTACTGAAACGTTTGGGAGGTAGCCTTAGTTTAGATTGTTTGGCATTTGAATAGACAACCAAGATTTAACATAATGTTCCAAATTATGAATTATACATTATCATTATATATGAATTTTTAAAACTTCTGTTTCTTTAAATTAATTTCCTATTTTTTATTTATTATTATTATTATTTTTTTACTCTTAAAAATTTTTCGATCTTGGCTTTCACATATTTCACTTTAATGAAATAGTCCATAGTGGGTTATAATTACTGGAGCTAATTTTGGGGAGTTTATTTATATGGGAAAACAAACTCAGTTAATTGTAAATATAGGGACAATATTTTTAGATTTGTAAATATAGAAAAAAAAAATTCCACCCAAGTTGTCCATGAACAAGACTAGCCTTGAAACTTCTCTCCATCTATGATGGTCAATATCATAGATAAAACATTTATTAATGATACACTACGTGATATTATTTGATATGATTGGAATTATATTAGCATTTGGATATCCGATTATAATTTGAATTTTATTTGGTAGACGATATTATCATATATATTATTTGAATTTGATTTATAATTAGGAATTATATATTTTTTAGTATAATATGTGGGGTGGGAAGAACTCACAACCTTTTAGTTGGAGATATATGTCAAGTTACCGTTAAGTTATACTCGCTTTGACAGGAATTATATTATTTGATGTAGATTTTCTATTCCTTCTATGATTATGAATTTTCTTATATAAATAGATGGGTAGGTTTGTATCCAATAGACGGATTCAATTCAATAAAATCATATTTTATTATTTTCTTTATTTTCTCTCCTCCATAAAATTTGTCACTGTGTCATTAATCGTCTTCACTTATAGATTATATCACTAATAAATATCATTACGTGATATATTCTATCTTTAATGTTTGATAAATGTAAATTAGCGATATATAGGAATAAAAAAATAGAAAGAATGTTTAGACAAGTGAGCGAAAATTTAAAAAAAAATTGTCATATTTGTGAAATTATAATTTGTTGATAAATTTACAAATATGACAATATCATCGATTGTCACCCAATAAAATTTTCATTAAGAGTCTATTTTAAGTTTGGTAAGTAGTTATAAAGTTGATAATTTACGCCGTCTGTTGCAGGAGAGGGTTCCATTTGAATGGTCACAGCTACCATATGTGGGAGTGATTTAGGTCGGCTACGAACCACCTTTTAGTCGGAGACCTATTCAAACCTGCCAAGTTTAGATTGAGAATTTTAACTGCGAATCTGTCAAGTTTGGAGCTATAAATTTATTTTTTTTTCCCTAAATTTAATAAGATAGTAAGAATTTGATTCAAAATGTTTAATACATATCACATAATATTGAAACTTTTAAAACACTAAAATAATTTTGTAAATTGATACAAATATAAGGAACAAAGTTACATATTTGGCATACCATTTTTTTTTTCATATTTCTCCCGTAATATTGATACATAATATGACGNCTGAATCAATTTTGTTATTAAATAACACTAATTTTCAGGTACAATTATTTAAAATATATAAAATAAATATGTATTTTTAAATATATGGTAGTACTTTTACTTTTTTCCCCCTAAATGTCACAAATTATGTTATTTATGTCACATTTTAAACTTGCTGTTATATTTAAAAATAAATATTTTTTTATTTTACCATTTATATAATTGTCTCAATGTATGCTCTGTAGTGTAATTTTTATAACTTTTATATTATTAAGAAGACCCGATAAATATTTTGATCTATATAATTTAAGTGTCTCAAATTTTAAGATCCAACATTTTTTTTTTGTTATTTGTAAGGTAAGGTACTAGAAATAAAATATAGTTTGGTCATCTTGTCTTTGTTGGGACTATTCATGGTTTAGGTCATGAGATTAGCATGATGTACATTTTTAATTACAGATCCAATTAATTAAACATAACATAAAAAGTAGTACTGACCAAATCTAAGCTTAATTAAACTGGTTAAGATACTTATTTCTTATTAATAAGTTCGAATCCCAAGTACTCTTTTGACCTAAGAGATTAATAGCTCTAGAAAAATTAGATTCAAATTCATCTAACATTGGTTTGAGAAATTACTATGTAACATAAATTTAAGATGTATTTTAAAAAATATCACAATTGTTTTTTTTTCAAATATGTCATAAATGTATTTTAATTACTTTGATTTGGATTAATTAGGTTATTTGATAATACATTTATGTAAATGCGTCCAAAATTGGAAGATTGAATAATTTCAAGCATTGCTAAAAAATAACAACAATAATAATTTCAAGCACAAAATATTACTTAGTTTGAATGTCTTTCCTTACGTGGATGGTAATACTTTAAAAAGAAATAAATTATTTTAATATAACTTTATGGTTTTTTCATATCATTATAAGTTGACGAGGTGTTAAATTTTTCGTAGATAATTTTATATGTCTATGGATTCAATATCAACATGAAAGATAAATCGATATTTATATAGTATCGGAAAAAATTTATAAAATATTAAAAAATATATCAACAATATATCACTAATATGAATATAATATTAATATTAATCAATTTTAACTTATTAAAAAAAGTGAAATGATTATTTATTATTTTAAATATTTTTTTATCAGTTTTTCAAAAATATCCATCGATATTGAAATCTTATAGATATTTAGATATTTCTATAAAATTGAGATCTCCATATATATTTTCATCGACATTTAAAACTTTGATTTTTTTTTTTTTTGAGAGGGGTGCATTTTTTATTCTATTTTTAAAGTATGTAGTTTTCGTTTTCATTCTAAATTATTCTCAATGTAATCTCCTCTGAAATGGTTTGAATCGTATTTTAATCCTTCAAATTTTAATAATCTGTTCCATCAACTTTCAAATATTTAATTATTTGAATCCTTGTTGTCAAATTATCGTTCATAATTCTACTTCCATTTCAAAATCTAATGAATGAAATATGAAATGTGGCTATCCACATAATTAAGCATCTACTCTCAATCAATCAAAGAAAATTAAAAAAGAAAAAAGAAGAGAGTTTATATACAAAATTTATTAATTAAAATAGAACATTTCATAAGAACAAAATGAGATAAGCACGAAAATAAGAATTGAAAAAGATAAAAACCTAGTAAGACTGAAAAGTAAATTTAAAAAAAAAATAGTTAAAGAAAACTAACAACAATGAGAACATAATTAAAATGACAAAACAGAAGCCAACAAAGCCACGAGGTAATCCAAATAAAATAAAATATAAAAAGAATTCAAAGTCAGATTTGTTTGTTTTTTTCTTTTTAATAATTTATTTTTATTTTGACATAAGATATTATTTATTTTTAAAGAATAACTGTGGTTGAAAGAGAGATGTAAACATAAATGTGATTGAAAGATAGAGCTATGTTTTATATGTGGTCACAAACTTAATATAAATAAATGTAGACCCATGAAAAGACACATATTTAAATCATATCTTAATAAATCTAATTCTAGTTAGACTCGAGATGAATTTTTCTTTTTTTTTTCAATGTAACAAGTGAAAAGGTAGGAACTTGAACCTCTACCTTTTTAATCGAAGATATATATACCTTAACTGATTGAATTATGTCAAGGTGGGCTAAACTCCAGAGGTACATACTTAAGTTTAAAAAATATATTTACTAGAGTCATATAGAATTTAACCATGGAAATCAAGATGAATTTTAATAGAAGTTTAAGATTAAAAGAATGTATAGAGAATAAAATCAAATAAGTATAAAAATTTAGAAATTAAAATAAAATTTTAACTAAATATAAGTTTCTTATTTAATCTTTATCATGAAATTTAAATTTTGATATCAAGGAAGATGTGATGTGACATAAGTCGATTGATGGACTAAACATGAAGTTTAGTTAAAAATATAAAGAATTAAACTAAATAAATAAATAAAAGTTGAAACAATAAAATATGAAATTGATGAACTAAAAAAACATGAAAACAGATAAAATTTAGGGGGAGAATTATTTTTAAACCTAAACTAAAGTACCAAAACAAAATCTTTGAACAAATTTTTTAAAGCTTCACAATAACTTAAGTAGTGCAACGTCATCTTTTCTTTTTTAATTTGTAAAATTTTATAATGATCACAGAAAGTCATCGAGGAAATAGGAACATGAAAACAATTATTAATAAATAAACTTAACTTTTAATTAAAAATAGAAAACGAAACATAATATCTTTTATGTTTAAAAGTATTGATTCCAATCAACAATTTGCATTCGCATTCTCCAATTTACCTTCTCATTCTTTTAAGGTTAAGGTTAAGTTATACAAAATACTCCTTCACTTTAGGATAGGTTTCAATTATGCCCATATTTTTTCAGATTTTCAATTTTACCCTCACTTTCAAAATTGTTTAAGAAAAAAAAAACCCCTTTTGTCACTTTTAAGTAGTTAAAACCGAGGTACATGTGGACATATGTATGATTTTAATTATGTATGGTTCCACTCAATTTTGATTGTTCAAATCTCCGAGGTTTAAGGAGGAGAATGAAAGTATAACTTGCATAGAAAAGAGATAACCTTCTGATACTCACTAGTCCAAGCTATTCGGTTTGGATGCGAGCAATCCGAATGGTGTACCTACATATGGTGTCTGCCATTTGTATTTATAGGTGTATGTATATGGATCCCCCACTTGCTCGTCCCTTTCCATGATTACGAGATTCTCGACAAGAGATCTGCGATAATGAGTAGTTGGGGGTCATGAGTGGTTATGGTATACTTTGGCTTGATCCTTAATAGAGTCAAAGTCCAAGCAAGGTTTTAAAGTGTTGTTTTGGCGTTGAGAGATGAGGAATATTATATCTCAACTCTTAATATCTTAGTCTCCTTTTACATGGAAGGTCTTTTTATGCCACTTAATAATGTTCGTGAACTTTGAGTTAAGTTTAAATTATACTCCTATAGTTTAAAATGTCTTATTTTAACGATTAATTTTTTTAAATTGTTTAAAACAACTTTTGTGTTAGCTTTTTCATTAAATGAAAATGAAAATCTGACGTTGGCGGTAAGCGATAAAAAACTTGAAGTGTCTTAGTCCCATTAAAAAATGATATCATTTAGGGTGGAAATGTTAAAAGATAAAATATCATTCCTCCTGTTGTGATCAAACCAAATTTAGGGCTAACAAAGAAACCTAAGACAACAAAACAGGATCACGAGTTTGTTTGTTAATTAAATTTATTACTTTTGAAGATGAAAATCATTGCCATGCCTTTTTTTTTCTTCCTCCTAGCTTCGGACATCCACTTTGTACAAATGAACTCCACTATAAATTTTCTTTTTGGAACATATTCCCCTCAGCAAAACTTTTTCGACTTTGCCAAATATGTGGCTTCTCCTTTAAATAACACTCCCATATATACTTCCCTCCATRATCTACTCCATTTTGAATGTGACTAAAATACCCTTCAACTATCATTTTTACTCACGTGTAACCTCTATTTTACAACTCACTGTCACGTGTTTTAGTCTACATTTTAATGACCAAGTTAGTGCAATGGTTTTTAAAACACTTTTAAATACTTTTGAGATAATAGGTTGATAATTGAAACTTATATAAAAGTTAGTCATATTTCCATTCTATTTTTAATGGAAAAGTTGAGGGGTGGTATTCCTGAAACAACTTTAAAGGCTAAGAATTTAAAGGCATTTGGTATGATTTCACCTTCCTTTTTTTTAATGTTAAAAGCTTTCATTTGAAAAAGGTGGTACTACCTTCTTGTTTAGGAAATTCATGAATCTTTAATTTTTGTAAGTTTCAACAAAGGAAAACTAATCATTATTTTACTTCAAACTAAATTCTCCTATAGCTATTAACTATTTCCGAATTTTACATGATTTCTCTCTTAACCTCTCTCTCTCTCTCTCTCTCTCTCTCTCTATATATATATATATATATATATTTATTTATTATTATTATTATTATTTTTTGTTAAATTTACCCTGTTGAAGGTTGAATGTAGAAATAAGCAAGATAGAGATAGGTATACAATAATCACTTAAATTTTCAGTAAACTGTTTAAATTTCATTTCATTTCATTTTTAATAAAATTCCCAACATTATATTTTAGTTTCTAAATTTGGTACGAAAACAATATATTTTGTTCGTTTACCCCAATAATAGATGTCTACCATGGACAATATTTGAAGATATAAGTAATAGATCAATCCTTAAATTTTAAAATCGATCATATGTCAATTGGTTAAGGTAAAAAGATTAGATGTCTAAACCTCATTTGTTGAACTAAAAAAAAAGTAGATTCAAATTCTTATGGAATAATTAATATAAAAAGAGAAATGAAATATAAGTATTCCAAACCATAAATTTAAACAAATAGTGTCTCAATAATCCAATTCTCTTCTCTTGGATATATTACTTGTGAGATTAGTCCTTATTATTATAAAGACAAAGAAAACGACTATTTCAAACCTCGCAAAATTAATTATCAACAAAGAAAATTTTTGTTTTCAACATTGAAATTTGAAACAAATAATTTACAAATTCCGAAAAATAAAAAACTTGGAATCTGCCATTATTAGAGAAGATAAATCATATTAATGAGTCAGCAAGATTTGTCAGACCACAGGGGAGACATGTTATGAATGGAGACAAACAACATAATTAAATTTTAATTTTAAACTTTTTGCTTCTAATTTTAAAATTCCACGTCACCCATATTGCTTTAATCAGAGCCGTCTGATCGGGAAGGAGTTTGATGATCAGAAGGCTCTCCATCATTGTTCAACTTGGAATCTGTAAATAAATCCATTAGTTTATGGTACTTATGATTGCACCGGATCTTAGCCGGCAATCCCATCATTTATCCCCCACTTTTTCCTAATAAAAATCCCAATTCTTTTTCCTTTTGATGAACGATGGATTATTAAGTGCAAGAGATACGATTCAATTTCCACAAATTTTCGGATTATTATTATTATTATTTTTTTAGAAAAACCTTCGTTCGGTATCCATTTTTCTGGCTCTACTCTGGTTGAAATTTTATAGTTTGTCTTTCAAATTTATTCTATTTTGATTTTTAAACTTTAAAAGAAATCTTACTTGGCTCGTTATCTATCTATTAGCGATTCACAAAATAATAATATTACTAAAATGATTGTTAAGATTCAAATATTAAAATAAAATTTAAACTTTTTAGTACAACAAATTTAGAGTATAGGAATTTAAACCTCCCACCTCAAAAAAATGAATAGATATCAATTACTACTAGACTATATTCATGTTTGGCAAATTTCAACCTTATTTTAATCATTTGTACGTTTTTTACGAGAGAAGTTAATATAGATGAAAATGCAAAAAATTTGAAATTAAAATTAATTGGGATGATAATGAACTGTTTCGTTGTTATCTACTTGAAATTATCTACAATGGAATCAGATTCTTATTCATTTAA